>JASFDA010000165.1:0-26020 GCA_036936965.1 Cystoderma amianthinum
CAGTGTTGTGGCCTTTACTATTGGATTTGGATAATCCTATTGCCCAAACTGGGAGGTTACGACATCGTGGAAGAAGTGGAAGAACTTCAAGACGGTGCTCGAAATGCAAAGTTAGTGCGTTGGTATAAAACTAATACCGCTTCTGGAGAGTACAACCCTTTATTAGCATAACTGAGCTTTCAAGTAATAAAGGAATACATACCATGTGTAAGATATAATTTTACAACTATTTCGGATGGATGGGACTGCCTTCGGCGTAGCTCGTCGGTAGGGTACAACGGCTAGAGCAGTTTCTACTTGGAGTCGACCAGACAATCAAACAACAAAAATGTTTTACTCGGTAGAAAAGCCGCACCACCCTCAACAGATTCGTGTTGCATGAGGAAGTTGCACTACAATGCGGCTTCTCACATAGCAACGCAAAATTGAACCCAAAGTGGGTTCAATCGGAAAGAAATCCCCCCTTCACAACTCTGTTATCCAGATTTCGCGAAAAGTACCTGCGCGGAATGTGGTATCGATACTTTAACGAATACATCTGGGCATTCGACTGACTTGTGTGAATAATTACAGACTGAGCGATGCGGAGCTCTATAAAAACTTGATTTTACTTGGTTAGAAGAAACTAGGTTTTACTCAGGTACAATCCCCAAGGCTTGTTCATAAAACGAATGTTCGCGCTCGAGCATATCCCGACTTGTTTCTCCCCTCCAACCTCCATGTGCCTCCCCTTCATACTCTTTATATTCCACTACTCCTCCACGCCGTCGAATATTCTCATAAATAGCTAGAGATTGTTCTCTAGGCACAACTCGATCTACTTCACCTTGCAGAAGCTATTTCGGTTATTTAAAAAGCTATTAAATTTCGAGGCACTGAAGGGACGTACCAATACAGGTGTGGTAATCTTGTCTGCACGGTGGATCGGCGACCGTGAGTGGTAAACTTCAGGGACTTCCTTGGATGTACCTCCAAGCAACTTCTTCATAAAGTTCGACTCAAATTTGTGTGTAACTTCCAATTTTACGAGGTCAGAAATACCAGCAAAAGAGGCGGCAGCAGCGAATTTGAAAGTCAAGGGGAACCCTGGGGTGTCAGTAGGCCCTCCAGAAATGGCATTCAATACGACATATCCGCCCGATGATCCACCACGTATCACTGTCCTTTTGGGATCAATAAGTAGGTGTGGGGCTGCTGCCAACGCGCGGGGAGCGTCGACACAATCTAGTAAGTCTAGGACACCATATTGACCCCGAAGGCGCTCGATATACGCTCGCCCGTACCCTGCAGAGCCACTGTAATTCACAACTAAGCTGTTGTGAGCAGTCGGAGTAAGAGATGTTTTGATTTGAATTGAGGAAAGTACGCACTACGCATATCCGCGCGACGTCCAATATTGTACGTTATAATCTAAACCTTGATACGTTAGCGTCGTTGGACCCCCATGGACAGCGACAATGCAAGGAGGCTTTTCGCCTTCAATATTTGAGCCTACATAAGCTGGATTATGCGGAGGATAATAAATAACGTGCACAGGAGCGCCTGAGAGTGGAAGCGTCATAGGAATAGGTTTTGAAATGAGTGACTTCGGGAACTTGGCCACTAACTGTGGGGAGTGAACAACAGAAAACTGTGGCTCTTGAGACAAGTTGCAGCGCACGACTGTGACTCCCTCGTCAACCTTCTGCCCCAAGAACACATATTCACATAGCCCTATAGTTCGTATCGGCTCGCTGACAACATACGGACTGTGAATCCACGAATATTTCCCACTTCCATCCAGTGGCACTAAACAATGGGTGTCCCGCCCCTCCTTAATTGCGTTCACCACCACATGCGTGCCGCCAACTACAGCCATCGGTGCATAACCCAAGAAGTACGCAGGACGCGCACAGTCGAATGGAAACACTCCCATCAATGGCGACGCTTGTCCTTCAGAAACACAATACTTCCACGGGTTGGCATATCCCGATTCGTCCAATGTAAACAATAGCGTATCTGAGTCTGCCCACAAGGGATACGCTGCACTTACGGTGAGATGCTTCCCGTGTACATACTTGATGTCCCGCAGCGTCACCGTTTGTGCGTCAGGTGGGAATGAAACTGTTACAATATTGATCTGTGCACCCTCCCAGGGCATGTCGGGGTGCGACCAGTGTTGCCATGCAAGGTGGAGGCCGTCTGGGGCGAATGTGGGGCAGGCGTAGAAGTCAGCGCCGGCGGCCAGCGGGTATAACTTGTGGTTGGAGGCGTTGATCACACATAGAGAGTTGAGCACCTTGGAAGGCTCATCTTCTGTGTGGTCCTCGAGAATGGAGACGATGAGATGCGGTTGAGCCGGACAGACTGCAAAGTTGGCAAAGCGATAAGGTTTTCCTTCTGGGGGAACATTTTAGTGGCAGCTTATGGTCTAACGTGAGGAGGTACCTGGAGTAATGGGCTCTGGTTCACCTCCATGTACGTTGACTTTATAAACCCTCCCGTCGCCGAAGTTTGAGAAGTATGCTGTATCATCGTACACAACTACTGGTGCGCCGCCCATTTCATGCACCCGCGTTTTCATATTCCATTGGGGACCAACAATGTCCCGTTTAGACTCAGTATGTACGAGGACGAAACGACTGCCCTCAGAGCCTCGCACTTCGAGGTGGTAGACAGCAGACGTTACTGGATCGATGAGAAGGTCTGAGAGAGAAGTCGCCTAGATGGAAAAGTCAGTACCTGTGGGCGCATGTTTGAAATGAAGAAATTACGAACGTCTTCGGTAATAGATTGTGCAGAAATGGGAGAGTCCCATGTACCATAAGGTGCCAACTTGAGGTTCATAGTAGCTGTAACACGATAAAAGCAAGCTTTTGGGAAGATATTGTTTATTTCCAGCAGTATATTTTCCGCTCATCGCGTGATGCGACCATGTGAATGAACTTCTACTTCAACTTGAACTTCAACTTGTGGATTCTTATCCCGACGGATGGTTATTTGCAAGCTTGCGGGAACGCTCTATTAGTACAGAGGCCCAATTCTCCCAACAAATGAGTTATACTTACATACTAGAGAGTCGACTGCGTCGGCAGAACCCTTGCCTCTATATCGTTGTTACTGTAGTCTGTGTAATACTAATTACACTCGACAACACCGATAATGATGTCATTTCACGTGGTGTATAAGCGCCAAAGAATTGGAAATAAAGAACCCTGTCATGGCCACATCGTTCCGCACTCAACTCGCGTTCTGTACACTCGCAGCCTTTTTAATATTTTTTTCTTTTCGTGGCCTAAATTACCGTGAAGTTACGAACATTGTGTCCACTTCAAAAGGTGAGATTGTACGCTTAGTTCAAGTTGCCGTTAAAAAGAATTAAATTATGTCCCCAGACATTCCTGATTTTAGCCGATACGAGCCTCTGGCTTCACTTTCTAATGAAGAGTTCCCAATTCGTACGATCCTTTGAAAATAATGAATGCATATTCAATGTTGTCTAGATAATGCCTCAAAACGCATCGTCGTCGTGGGCGACGTTCACGGAATGTATGACAAGCTCATGTCTCTTTTGAGACAAACTGAATCAACAAATGCTACCCTCATCCACGTTGGCGATATTATTTCTAAAGGTCCACACTCAGGGTCTATGGCTGTACTCAAATACATGACGCAACATAATATTACTGGTGTACGCGGTAATCACGACCAGCAGGTTATAGAATGGCGCGGCTGGATAGATTGGGTCTCAGGTCTTCCCGGCGGGAAAAAGTGGCTGAACAAACTAGAGAAAGACTGGGAAGACTATGTTGAGAGCGCCCTTGGCTTACACTTGCAAGACCTAGACGAAAATCCTGACCCAAAACCGTTCCTGGCTACACTTTCTCAATATCACTTCCACGCACGTATTCCGCACGGCTGGATCCTATTTTCGACCCAGTACCGCATCGCCCGTGCAATGTCAGATGAAGAGTATGAGTACTTGCTCAGTCTGCCTCTTGCGCTCCATATCCCTTCCGCACACGCATTCGTTGTACATGCGGGCATCCTCCCCCATGACCCCACACTCAATTGGTGGGACAAGCGGCAGCCTCTAGCAAAGATTCCACATATTGGACTAAGGAACGCCATGCGCAAACACCAAGAATTGGCCGTGCTTGAAAAAATTCCGCAGAACAAAGATCCGTGGGTCTTACTCAACATGCGCAGCATCAAGGCCGGCAAAGTAAAGAAGTACGTAACTGTTCTTATATAATGAAGCCTGCTACTGAACAAACCATAATATTAATAGGTCCAATTCCGGGGAACCTTGGTCCAAGCTCTGGACGCGCGATAATTCACATTGTGTAGGGTTTCCGAATGGGACAACAACAGATGTTGAATTGAACCACAAATCAACCAGAGTCATGGGTAGGCTAAAACACACCTTACCATGCAACCCTGCCACCGTACTCTACGGCCACGCAGCCGCACGTGGACTCGTTGTCCGCCGTTGGACCTTAGGTCTGGATGCTGGTTGCGTATATGGACGACGGTTGGCAGCGTTGGTGCTGCAGGGACAGGGTAGGATAGATGGTCAACAAATGGAAGATGATGGAGAGTGGGAAGATGGGAATTTGGATGGGTCAGACGACGATGAAGACGACGATAACGAGGACAACAAGGGTGACATCGATACTGAGAAGAAGGAAGGCGTCATTACTCGAATCGTGCGTTTTGGAGACAAGGGATGGGGACGGATTGTTTCCGTCAAGTGTTAGCGGAGACGAGAAGGATAATTATAGCCGTACTCGGAGGATTAATATGCTTCACCTCTCCAAACTTCATCTAATTCCACGGCTTTATTTATTTGGTCTTGGGCGCACACATGGACACATTCGCGACTTCGGCTGTCCACAGTCGCCCATATCTGACGTCAACGAGACGTCCAGTTTGACACTGGTGAGAAAAAAAAACTTATTTTTTTGATTTCTACTTCTGGTCCATTTATTGCTGGATTAGTTTTGTATCTCTATGGTCGTCCTACTATTTTGGTAATCATATCTTATGATTTATTAGTGAAAACATCTCGTTTATGCCAATCATGATTCTTCTTTTGACGTTGAATATTTTTTGGTCCAGCATCTTTCCATCGAGAATATGTATTCGAATGTAGTATCTACTCGGCTTTCGTTGATCAGGCTCCTGTTAAAAGGTGCGTTTTGCGGGTATCTTTGGGAACTAGTTTTGGTTTCTAAATTTTACTTGAGACTGGATATCCTGCTTTTCATTGATGCTGAATTACTCTTTGCAGTTGATGTCTATGTCCATCCCAAGCTCAATAAAATTTCACTGTTATAGGGATTTATAACACATTCGCACTGTCGACTACTACATTCTGCCCCCAGTCGATCTCCTCCTTTCTACTGCTTCAATATCGTCATTGTTATCTGCTGCTTTTCCATACCACTTCCACGCGTTCAACTTGACGAACTCTTCGAAATTCCACAGCGTCGTGTCTAAAGAATTTATATCACAGAATACATATGTATCAGCAGGGACGCCGGTGTCAATTTCAGCTTCGCTTGGCAGCGCCGGAGTGTGTGCTGGTATGAGATCTGCATCGGTTAATAAGGAGGAGATGGGTGTGAGTGACCCGAGGAGGTGGATAAGCACCCGTTCGCGTGTGTATTCCTAAACGAAAATGAGTACGAGTCTGAATAAATGATTTAAATATATACATTGCCTTCGAAATAATCCAGAGTCTCTATTTCCCCGGGTGTCAAGCCCTCTACCAATGTTCCCCTAACTGACCGTTCTTCTCTGGTTAAAGATCTATCGAACAACGCTTGACTCCGAGAGGTGGGCACAATCCCGGGGTAATCCGCATTCTACGTGATAATCGTCATTAGTAGCTTTAAGCAGGAGAAAGACACACCTTATGCTTGTGCCTTGTGTAATCCTATTAATTTGGCTATTTCATCTCGGTTGAAGCCGTACCAAAATGGGATGTAGACGTACTAATAAAACAGCAGGACAGAACTGTAAATGCGCACCATCGTTCCCGATGACACGGGTCAAGATCTTTGGGTGCATCAATGTGCCATAGAAAAATGCACGAGAGGGACTTTCTCCTGCCATCTAGGGAGATGAGTGGTGAACGGAAAAGAGGTACAGTAACGATAAGGAGAAGCACACTGATTTTACACGTTCTAAATCCGGTCCGGGCCTATGCGTCATGCAGCAACAAATCTCGTATCCAAACAAAAAAAAAAAATCAATTTCTATGTTGTATGTACACTTTCAATTGTCCTTGGTTCTGTGCATTGTTCCATCCTGCTATGTCTAGTGAATCAACTGAGGTCAACGCAGCGGGCATTAACCTAAATACATAATAGTTTGTAAAATTTTTAATCAACTCTCGTCGCCAATTAAAAACCCCTCAAGAACATCTCGCATAGTCTGCGAGCTCATTTGCGTCTGTGCCCATACTTCGTTTTCTTCAACGCCTATTTTTCCAGATCCAGATCCAACATCTCCAATCCACATGGGAAGTGGTACCAACTCGGGCGAGTTTGACCGTGGATCCGTATGAGATGCCAGCGTAAGCCCACGACTATTCCTGCTCGTGAACATCGTATGGCAGGCATAGCAAAGATGAGGTGTCAGTGAAGATGCCTGAGAAGCCGTCTGTGGAACTGGCAGGTTTGAGAGATGTGGTGGTGAGATGATATTATCATAAGAGCGAATTGATATGCGTGCTTTCCATGCCTGGACACCTTGTTGTACTGGTCTTTGGCACATTTTACAGGTTCCATCCTCTTCCCCTTTCGGAGTGAGCTTTGCGCAAGTGCGCGCGATCGTGGAGACTGTAGCGGGATAGTCCGTCTCGAGACCTGTGACAAAATCTAAAATCAAGGGGTATCAGAGGTATAAACTGGCGATATCAGAGTCGACACACCTCTCGTAAGCTTTCCGATCCCCTGCTTCCCTCTCTCTCGTCCAATGATTCTCAAACCATGCCACCAGGCCCATACCGCACATTCTTTGGTACCTATATCCCTCAGAGGACGGACAACCCGGACACTTAATTCTTTCTGTCCATTTCCTCCAACCTTGCCTTCGGGTCTCCATTCTTCTCCTACCTCTTGTCCAACACCAAAACCACTGCCCATGGCCATACCAGCTATGAGATTAATCGAGAGGGTTGTAAGTGATGTTCCTAAAAGAAGATGTGAACACTTTTCAGCACGGGCCGTATGGAGGAGCAGAACACGGGTTAGAGTTGCGATCGTGGCTTGGACTGCAGTGTGAGTTGGTAGATTGGATAAATGTGCCTGAAGTGATTGAAGTGGCGATAGTGGCGATGTAGATGCAAGTGGTAGACCTACAAAATGTATATTGAGATAAAGAATGAATTTGGAATACAAGAAACTTACCTTCGTTGCTCAAATCTACAGCTGCAATGCTAGATGGAGGCTGCCCATTAATTTTGGACCACCAGGAGGGATCAAAGGCGTCTTCCAGTTGCAGGGGAATAAAATTCAGGCCATAGTGTGCGGCGAGACTGCGAGCACCAACTGTTCTATTGAGAGTCTATGATTTGGTTGAAACGAACAGAACATGGAACATAATAAAAACTCACGCCAGGATAAGCCCCAGATACCTCGACGTAACAAACGCTGGCGTGTTTCCATACTGGCTTATTGCGAGGATGAGCTGTCCCTCCTCTCATATCTTTCCCATCGCCATTTTCTGCACCAGCACGGTGCCCAAGGTATTCCCTCGCAGCCATATCCAACAGCACCGTACTACTCAACCCCCCGCTAAACCCTATTAACACACCTCCCGCTGCCTTGAGGGCCTTCCTCCTTGGGCCATCCGGGATTGCGTTGATATGAGGATCGAGAGATTTTTTGAATCGCATCGTTAGAAGGGGATCGAAACATGCTCTACAATACACCGCATGTCGAATTACAATGTTTCCCTGCTTTTCCTTACATTTGACGCAGATTTTGGTTTTATCGAATTTTGGTCGGCCTAGCTTTTTCATCCACTAGTGAGACTAGAGAGATAAATAATGAATGAAGACATAGCGTACGAGTCATGAGTGTGTCTTTATCTGTGGGTGGAGCATCGCAGGAGGACATTATTATTGCTCGTACCAAGCAGTAGATTGCAATTAAAGGCTGAGTAATTACATAATACCCGAATGCTTCTTTTTGCACGACCAGGACTCTCTCACCAATACGAGATGACGTGATGACGATGCGCTGAGTTGCGCTCCCTTGGGTAAGTCATTGATCTCATGATCCTGGTCCAGTGGCTGAGTAACTTATCACAATATCAGAAAGAAAGCGTATAAATAACCTATAAGTACCCGAATGAGAGAAAAATTCGTACTCAAGCTTTCTTTCTCATACAATGGCTTCACAGAAAGCTCCGTACGGCACATGGGTGTCGCCTATCTCCGCAGAATCCATCGCCAAAGGAGTATGTATGTTCAACTTGTTGCCTAATTAATATGCTAAGGGTCGAACTCGTAGGCTAACACAATATCTGATGTGATCGTGGACCCAGTAACATCGACCGTGTACCACATTGAGGACCGAGCCTTAGAAAAAGGACGAGCGGTTCTCGTTCAGACCCACACAAAAAAGGACATAGTTGGTCAGGCTTGGAATGTGCGCACTGCAGTGCATGAATATGGCGGTTCAGCCGCAGTTGTGTATAACGGGATCGCGTATTTCTCCCATTTAATAGACGGAAAAGTCTATGAGGTTGATGTAAATGGCGGAGAGCCGGTGCCCGTAACTCCTGGTATGTTTTTTTTATTAATTCAAGGTGACGCCCGTCAGCTGATGAGCACTGCGAAGATAAACCATACCGATATGCCAATTTTAGCGTCGTACCTACGCACCCCCATCTGCTGGTGTCTATTCTCGAAGATCATACAGTGGATGTTCCTTCTGAAATCATCAACCAGCTTTGCATTATTGACACCAAGAAACGTTCAGTTCATACACTTATTTCTGGGGCCGATTTCTACGCCAAACCCACGTTCTCTTACGATGGGACAAAGATAGCGTGGCAGCAGTGGTACCATCCCGACATGCCATGGAATGGTAGCGAAATCCATGTTGCGTCTGTGTTAGTGGAGTCTGCCAATGGTTCACCTACTTTATCGATAACAAATGACGTCCTCGTTGCGGGTGTGCGAAGCAAGACGAGTGCTGCATATCCAACTTGGGTCGACAATAATGTCCTCATGTTTACCTCGGATGAGTCTGGATACATCAACCCCTGGACATATAATGTTGCTGAAAACCAAGCTACTCCATTCTTTTCGACTCCCAAACTCTACGAGTTTGGCCGGCCAGGTTGGTTCCTTCACTGGTTCCCATATGCCGTGCTGGGTGGTACACATGCTGCTTTCAACATACTCCAGGATGGTCGAGATGTGCTTTGTCTGGTCCCTCTATCAGATAGCTCGAAATTTCAATTTCTAGACAGCCCGTATGTGAAGGTCGAGGTTATCCGAGCTGTCGGTTCTGACGTTGTTTTCATGGGTAAGACGGTGGACGAAGGATTGAGGGTCATCAGGTGTTCTTTCGGTCTGCTAGGCTCGCCTGTGGCAAAATTTCACTTTGTCGATGATACCACGACGGAAACTCCTTTCCCAAAATCAATTATTTCGCTTCCCAAAACGATAACAATACAGACCCCAACTTTAACTGGAAATTCGCCAATTTACATTATTTACTATCCACCTCACAACCCATCTTACGCTGGAACAAGCGTCGATGGTGAAAAGCCTCCATGCGTTGTCAACATTCACGGAGGCCCAACCTCGTTTTTCGATCAAGGGTTAGCTTGGGAGATTCAGTACTATACGTCAAGAGGTTGGGCTTGGTAAGTGCTAATAATTTAATGTCTCAATTTCCATCTTAGATGACATGCAGGCTCAATGTCAATTATGGGGGCTCGTCAGGATATGGTAAAACCTTCATTAATCGACTTTCTGGCTTATGGGGAGTGGTGGACGGCCAAGATGTTGTCTATGCGGCGCGATCCATATCGAGTGAACAATATAATCTCGTCGACCCCAAGAGAATGGTGATACGTGGCGGTTCAGCAGGCGGATTCACAACATTATCTGTTTTAACGTCTGGACACGGGCTGCACGATGCTTTGTTTAGCACACCATTCTCGTTTGCTGCCGGAACTTCAATATATGGTGTTTCTGATTTGCAGAAGCTTACAGATTCTACACACAAATTCCAGTCTCGTTATGTGGATAAACTAATGGGGGGGACCTACGAGGAAATCCCTGAAGTATATAAAGCGCGGTCCCCTGTTCACAATTCAGATAACGTAACTACTCCATTACTGGTATGTGCGCAATTTGGTGACATTTTCGATCCTAACTGATTACTCTGACAGCTTCTTCAAGGAGATAAAGACAAGATCGTTCTAAAAGAGCAGTCAGAACTCATTTTTACGAGTATCAAGCGTCGTGGCGGAGTGGTTGAGTATAATGAATACGAAGGCGAAGGCCATGGCTGGAGGAAGGAGGAAACAATCCGAGATGCGTTGGAACGTGAACGGGAGTTTTACGAAAGAATATTGGGACTTCAATAAATGTTCTCCAAATTATGAGCCGACCGTCGTGTATTAGAAGAATTGGTACACAAGTTAACATTTCAGCTGGGATTCGTGCAGCTAGGTTCGATATCGGGTATGTCTGGAAATGCTTACAGTAAGTCAAGTATTTGAGAGCCTTAGAATTGTGCCAGGATACGCCGCTGGCGCTAAAGTTTATAAAATTATTGTCAAAATTGGTCACTTCGTCGCGGTGGGAACTATTTCTGATATAACCACTATCTCATTTACATAAATTTACAACAGGAACTTGAAGTTCACATTCCCCAAATACTTGCCCAGTCTCCAGTAGTTAGCCACACTATCGCATTACTATCATGCCGCGACCCCAAGGAGTGAAGACGCGTTTCTCAGAAAGCCTGAGGTCATTATTGCGGTCATACGCTAGGCTACAAGCTAACCACCGGAAACCCTGCTGGTGTCTACTTTTGGTCCCGCATTCCAGGCTTGGCAAAGGTTGTACGGATCTCTTTGTGACTAATCATGCAGCCAAGACTCAGCACCCCTAAACTATGCGATCTGCACTATTTGACCTGAATCATGGCCGCGGCGAGCTAGTACGGGACGTCTGAGATAAGTATACGAGTGCGCTTGCTTTGGAGCCGTGAAGACTCAGTGCAAGTGTTAAGTATCTCTTCCCTATCTTCCCTCACCTTATTTAGGATAACTGATTCCTTAGAATTTTCAGTTATAAGATGTTAACTTGAAATTGGTCAGATTATGAATCTCCCGTAAGCTCAGGGACGTATTTTGCCAACTTGGATCGGTATCGAACAAGTGGCCGAATTTATGTAACGTTGGATTGCTGGTGATTCAAGCTTATAAGAATCTTCATGCCCTGCTACCCTCGCGCATTTTTATGAAGCTTGCAGGTTCACCCATGGACTCTTCCTCGGCGGCATCCAATCTCGTCCTCGCCCGCCACTCTGACCCCAATATAACATTGGTATGCAACCAAAAAATGGGTATCAACACTCCTGCTGCTGCCTTTCTCAAGACCGCAACCAGCGGAGAAGCCACAAATGCACGGCGTGGCCCCGGTGGTTCCTGTATCTGCCAAGCTGTGCAGTACGAACTCATCGGCCAGCCTGTACCAGTCTCCGTGCGTGTCTGCCATTGTTTTAACTGCAAAAAGGCAAGCGGGTCTGCATTTATGGCGGTTGCGTGGTTTGAAGAAAAGGTATGTGGTTTATTTGCATTTTGTCAACATTTTGTAATGCGGGAGCTCCAACCTGTCATTCATATTTTGGTCTATATTTCGTGGGCCTTCACCTGAATGCGCGCGACTACGTTGGCCTCAGATCCGATCATCGTCCAATGAGTCTTAATTTTACTTTCAGGACATACGTATCACTCGCGGTCGTGATGCGATCCGCATCTACAATGACAACGACACCGCGAGCGACTTGACGCTGCAGAGGCATTTTTGCAGAGAGTGTGGTTCGAACCTGTTTAACAAACCAGCTCGTGCTGCAATAGCGCATCTATTATTTGTTACCATCGGGACGATGGATGTAGAGGTTGCGGAGTGGTGTAGTGAGTTGTTTTCTATTTTACTTTTTCCGTACTTCTCGGGTGTTTTCCCAATAAATGTATATTTCTTCTGTCTTGAGTTTTTTTATAATGCTGAAGGGCATAGCTAATATAATGTTATGCAATAGCCCCAAAGACGGAGATGTTCCATTGGCAGAAGACGCAGTGGGTAGACATTGCTACGATAGAAGATCGTATGCCAGCCCCACTGCCACAATGGTAACTGAGCCAGATATTGTGATTGTGAGTTGTTGGTAACAAGACAAATTCTACTGGAACAAGTGCTAAATTAACGTTAGAAAAAAACATATAATGACCCGGAGAAAGCCCTAAGGTTAGTGAAGCCAGAGGGAATGAAATAAATTTCTCTTCCGAGCGTGTATGGACCTTATGCCTTCCTTGAAGCTTGCAAACGGATCCTTGAGAACACGGATTGTGGGAGAACTTGTTAATTTCGTCACACCGGTGTTGTACATTTACTGACTTGCGGTAGTGTCCACTTAAAAAAACATATTGGCATGCATCAACGAACGAACGCTGGGTTTTGCGCGCCACCAGGTATACCCGGTGGTTATTGTATAGATCAAAACTAATGGCAGCAGTAAAGTATATTAAACGATACAATTGATTTGAGGATATAGTTACAGACCGAGGCCAACGGGTACTTTGCCAAAGAATGGGACAATCATTTTCCGTGTTCTTTGCGGTCGCGAGAAGTAAGCAACGAATTAAATATAGTTTCACGGTAATCGAATGTAGACCGTCCCCGTCGGTCCTCACCTGGGAATGTTACACGTACACTGCTTTAAAAAGACATTTAATAATTCTTAGCATCACATTCGATACTCATGTCTTCTGCTGTAATCCCTCCTCGAAAATCTACATCACCCTCACCCGCCCCAACCATGGTGCGCAATGGTTCATGCATCTGCGGAGCCATCCAATACGAACTCACTGGCGAGCCCTTCAACTTCGCGGTCTGCCACTGCTCAAATTGCAGGAAAACAACGGGGTCAGCATTTACGTCGGACGCGTTCTTCCGCCCTGAGGTGAGAGCTGAGTACTGAAGTATTGATGGGAAAAGCCAACAGTATGATCTTAATGATAAAAAATTGACTTGCATAATTTATCATCTAGAATGTCCGGATCCTCCGAGGTGAAGGGGCGCTGCGGAAGTA
Organism: Cystoderma amianthinum; assembly: GCA_036936965.1. Taxonomy (NCBI): domain Eukaryota; kingdom Fungi; phylum Basidiomycota; class Agaricomycetes; order Agaricales; family Squamanitaceae; genus Cystoderma; species Cystoderma amianthinum. Next base: position 13,332 of record JASFDA010000165.1, read on the forward strand.
CCCCGACTCGAAGACCAAGTCTGGGAACGTGATGGAGCGGCAGTTTTGCGAGGAGTGTGGGGCAAATTTATTCTTGCGGCCACTGAGAGAGGGCGCTAATGCAATTATTGTGTCTGCGGGAGGGATCGATAGTGATGTTGATTGGCGTGAGTTACATGTCTTGATAATCTAATTAAATTTTGCTCACAGCTGATTAAAATGTTTTCCTTCTTAGTTGTAGATAGGCAGCTATTTACGGAAGGAACGAGGTGTTGGGTCGGTGAGATTAAAATGCAGAAGCCGTTGTTAAATTCATGAAAGGACGGAAGGTACTTTACCATACTCGATATGTAATACTTGATTGTCCTATTCTCCGAAGCTTACGACTGAATCGTACATATTTGTCTCGACTCCGATAAAGTACCGATATATACACTCTACCAAACTCTATCTGCACTACCGGCGAAGGTTGACTTACATATTTATGATACCGTGCTACGTCCACGGAAACGAGCTGGCTCATTGATTTTCCTACCGGGCATCCTAAGTACGCTGACAGCAACTGACATGTGTTACTCGTATCAAATAGGCGCTGTCGCACTGGTAAAGCTGCTGGCTAGATGTACCTTTGCAAAATCCTATTGTATGTTTGTATTAATAGCAGTAACATAATTATGAGTGTCGTGCCGCAAGGTTTGGTTACACAAGGTATAGTTTCATAGTTTTGGGCCACAGTTAAAGAGCGAGAACAACGGATAATTTACCAGAGAATGGGTCATCTATACGCCGTGTGCCAAGCAATAAGTAAGCATCTTCGTAATTCGAAGGGAACCTGACAGGCTACTTTAGAGTTAACGTCAATATATATTTATAGTCCCACGGCAATTAAATGTACGCCGGTCCCGGTCGGGTGTCCATGTTGCGCTGTACAATGTTATAACACAACTCACTTCCTAGTAGTACTTACATTCTATACCCATGTCTCCTTCTGATAATCCTTTCCCTCGCAAACCCTCACCACCTTTACCTGGCTCAACCACGATACGCCGTGGTTCGTGCCTTTGCGGGGCCATTCAATACGAGCTCACTGGCGAGCCCGTCACCTTCCGCGTGTGCCATTGCACAAACTGTAGGAAAGCAAGCGGGTCGGCGTTTATGTCGAACGCGTTCTTCCGTCCAAAGGTGAGGATCGATATATAAACAAGGGAGGAGGGGTGGTGCTAAAAATACCTTTTCCGCTTTGATGATTGCACTTGCTTGTCACTACGACCTTCTACAACACAACTCATCACTACCTCCATAGAATGTCCGGATTCTCCAAGGTGAAGAAGCTCTGCGTAAGTACCATGACGCGAATACCAAGAGTGGGCTCGCGCTTGAGCGACAGTTTTGCAACGAGTGTGGGGGGAACCTATTCTTGCGACCAGTCAGGGAGGGTGGTGATGTGATCATCGCATCTGCAGGGGCGATCGATGGTGATACTAATTGGCGTGAGTTACACTTTGAATTTATTGTCCACAGCTGACTAGAATGTATTTGTGATCAGTTGTAAAGACGGAGATGTTTTCCGAGGAGAAAAGGTTTTGGGTAAATGGGATTAATATGCAAAAGTCAAAGTTATGAAGGGGAGGTTGGAAATAGAAGTACTAAACCGTATGCTCCTTACTTACCCAGCAAAACTCACGTCGTACATCTGCTTCGACATCGGGAGCTGCAACCAGCTCGACTAGTATTGCTTTCGACCAGGCCCTGCTATAAGTGTCATACGGCAGTATGAGAAACCTACAGAAGTATCAAGATATCTCTATCAACGACGAAGGTCGGCTTGTGTTTGTCCATACATCGCTCGCCAAAAATCAAGGAGCCAAAACTCTTATACCCAATAAATCAAATTTACACAAAAGTTACATAAAATTTTCATCCTCCTTTATCCAAAATTATTCACTCAGCAGTGGCGATCCGGAGGGCATGCTCAAAGTCAGCCAAGATATCCCTAATATCCTCAATACCAACAGACACCCTAATAAGATCAGGCGTAACACCCGTCGTCAACTGTTCAGCTTCCGTGAGCTGGCTATGAGTCGTCGACGCAGGGTGGATCACTAAAGTCTTGGCATCACCAACGTTAGCCAAGTTACTCGCAAGCTTCAAGTTGTCTACAAGCTTGCTCGAAAGCTGCGGGTTCACGATACCGAATGTCACGATACCCCCGTGTGCGTTGGGGCGGCAGAGCTGTTTCGCGAGTTGGTGAGAGCTGTGAGCCTCGAGGCCTAGGTAGTTCACCCATTTGACGGCGGGCTGCGCTTCGAGCCACTTGGCGAGAGCTAGGGCGTTGTCGCTGTGGCGTTGAGCGCGGAGGCTGAGCGTTTCAAGACCTTGCAACATCAAGAACGCGGCGAAGGGGTTCATGCAAGGGCCAATGTCACGCAGAAACTTGGGGAAAGGAAATGAGTCAAAAACCCCTCCAAAGCGAAATCACGAGTACATACCTCTAACCGGACGCGAAGCGCAAACGCTACGTTTCCAAAGGCCTCATACAATTTAAGACCATGGTACCCCTCCGCAGGCTCAGTGTAAGCGGGGAACTTGCCGGATTTTTCCCAGTTGAATTTTCCAGAATCGATGTATGGTCGTACCGTGTCCTCCGATCCATTTCGTGGCGCTATGAACTAGGGATGCGAATATAAGCACAAGACGGGGAGATGATACTGCGGACGTACCAACGATATCTGCGCCGTGTTCAATAGGGCGAATGAGGTATCCGCCCATACCAAATGTGTTGTCGACGATCAAGGGAATTCCGTGGTCGTGTGCGATCTACATAATCGGTGTCAGCCGCATCGTCAGGAGATGGACGTGGACGGAACGACATATACCTTGGACAAAGCGGGGATGTCGCTGAGGTTGGACTTGGGGTTACCGATACTCTCTACGTATATCGCCTTTGTCTTGTCATCGATCGCTGCTGCGAAGGCTTCTGGGGTGTCCTCTGTAACGAACTTGAAGCCGATTCCGTAGTTTTTAAAAGTTACTAGTAATATTTAGTACGAATCAGGCGAAGTAATTTGGTAGTGTACCTTTGAATTGGTTATATGTCTACACCCCGGCCATCAGTACTCGGTTTCCAAACGAACGCAACAAAAAAGGAAAGCACATACACCGCCATACAAAAACGAACTACGATCGACGGTCAACATCAAAGCCATACACATTAAGAAAAGGATGAAACAAAAGCATTACCTCGAAACGACGTTATCTCCCGTACCCGCAACAGCGCTGATCGCCATAAACTGAGCTGACTGACCGGACGCCGTAGCCACGGCTGCAGCGCCACCCTCAAGAGCCGCCATGCGTTGTTCGAATACGTCCTGTTTTTTGTGGATATGGATATGGATATTGTTAGCCATGTTGTTAGTATTAGTAGACCCTCCTTTTTTTACTTACGACGGTGGGGTTCCCGATGCGGGAGTAGATATTCCCTAAAACCCTAAAGAAAAATATACGTTAATTCAGACGGGCGTAGCGATTCAATGCTTACTTCAACCCAAAGAGGTCTGCGCCATGCTATAAACATGCATGGAAGTAAGAAGAACAAAGGAGGAAGGAATAGTACTACTAACAGCTGAATCATTGAACACAAAACTGGTAGAAGCGTAGATGGGCACCGCTCGCGCATTAGTCGCCGTATCCGGCGCCTGTCCTCCATGTAGCTGGATAGTATCGAATTCAGGCTGCCTGTAATTTTTTTTGGGGTTTGGGTTTGGGTTCGTTAGCAGATCCTACGTTCCTTTAATTCTTTTTATTATTACCTAGCGAAGGGTGTGGTCATGACGAATCAAGCGGACCGGGTTTTTGGGATTTACTTATCAGATGGGGGAGTGCGATGGTAATGAGTTATGTGTTCCACCAGGGCCCGGGCTTATGTATATGTATTGTATTGTATTGTAAATAAATCATTGATAAGTGGGGAAAATGCCGAATAGGGTGATGATCGAGGAACGGAGGCTTCCGAGCACCGCTCTTTTTTTTAATGCCCCGCCTCCCCCTTTCACCCCCTTCACCTTTATTCAAGAAAAATTGTTACAGTATTAATGGTAATAGTATTCTATGGTTCCGTCAAATCTAAATCTAAATCGATGGTTCATCCCATTCTTCCACATTGATATCACAGAAAAATAGCGGATGATTTATTGTGACACACTGGCAAATTGAAATGGCCATTTTTTAAAATAAAATAAAATAACACTGTGCGGTGTACGCCGATACTGTCCACGCCGATATGTAAGTACGTACTGTCTAACGCCGATATGTAAGTAAGTAAATACTGCTGAGCGCGTGCCGGTATGTTTATTATTGGGGCTGGTGGGACGGCGATGACATTATTTCCCCGGGAGTCGTGCACGAAACTCAAGGTCAAGGTGATTCCCAACAGAAACCTATGTACAATGTCCATGTGGGGTTCTGCTCCAATGTGAGGTTCTGTTTCAATATGAGGTTCTGTTTCAATATGAGGTTCTGTTTCAATATGAGGTTCTGTTCCAATATGAGGGGTTCTGTTCCAACCCAGTCATAGTACTTGTAAGTATTTACTACATATATGTAACATTGAACATTAATATTGTAAGTAAGTATTCACTTGTACTAAATTTAGAATTAGAAGCCCGTGACAGTGTGCTAGCGCCCTTACATATTAGCTAATAGAAAGGCCCTTACATTAGCTGATAGAAAGGCCCTTACATTAGCTGATAGAAAGGCCCTTACACTAGCTAGTAGAAAGGCCCTTACATTAGCTAATAGAAAGGGAGCGCTAAACTCAGACTGATGGACGGTTAGATACCGAGGTAAGTATGTTGTCATTGTATGTACTGTACCCGAACTTGATGGGTACGAGGACTGAAGTTCAGAGTGAACTTTGCAAGTGGTCATGATCATGAATATATACACAATGAATATATAGAATACACACAATGAATATATAGTATACACACGCATGTAACTGAGTTCTACCCATTCATTCATTCAATCGTTCATAAGTATAGAGTGTATGCGGTATTCAACCTAAACCTAAACCAAAAATAAAGATAAAGATAAAACCAAAAAAACCAGGAGGAAAAAAAACGGAAAGTACTACGTATATATTGTACATCCCAAGCGCGCGCGAGCATAATAAAAAAAAGTAGAATGAAAAACATGAAAAACCGTATGACATACTAAAACTTAAGCGCGCATCTATGTATTGGTGGGAATGAATAAAGATACCCCTGGACCGTGTGGGTGGTAGGATTGTGTCCTCGTCGTTTGTATAATTGTATCCTCGTCGTTTGTATAATTGTATCCTCGTCGTTTGTATAATTGTGTCCTCGTCGTTTGTATAATTGTGTCCTCGTCGTTTGTATAATTGTATCCTCGTCGTTTGTATAATTGTATCCTCGTCGTTTGTATAATTGTATCCTCGTCGTTTGTATAATTGTGTCCGTCGTCGAGTCTTGTATTATTGTAGGTGACTCTGAGTATGGTTGTAATCGTGTTATCTATACGTAGTTGAGGTGCGTGTGTGTGTGAGTATGTGACGTTGCATGGGTATGGGATTGCGGATTGCGGAATAGGGAATGGGGAATGGGGAATGGGGATTGCGGAATAGGGAATGGGGAATGGAGGGCGATATCGAGTGAATGGGCGTGTGTGGAAGGCTAGGATAAGATAAGGCAAGGTCACATAGCATGGTTTGGCTTTTTCAAGGATCGCACCAAGATCGTGGATGGACGACGTTGGTGGGGTGTGTGTTATCGTGTATGTGTGTGTGTGTTGATTGATTGGGTGGTTGGTTATAGAATCCCGTATTCGTGTTTTGGTTGTAGAGTGTGAGTGCGCCTTGTCGTCGTCGTCGTGTATTGGTTGGTTGGTTGTTGGTTAACATTTGCTGATGCGATGGATATTCCGTGTATTCCATTTCGTGTGTTGCGGGCACCCCCCGAGTAGAACGAGCCCAAGAGCAGCGAAAAGACAGAGAATGTTTGAAACGATGAATATATTAAAAACCAAAAAAAAAAAGCATACAAGGGCCAGGCAGAAAAAGAAAAGCAAAACGTAACCCGTAACCCATAACCCATAACCCATAACCCGAAAAGCAGCGTGTATATGCCAGTTGTTGTTGTTGTTGTTGTTGTCCATGAGGGGGATATAATGAGAAAGCATGAAAGAAGTAGTATGAAAATGATAACGAAAAAAAGCGAGCAGGTCAGGATGACGATGGCGGGCAACCGACATCGGATGAGGGCCGATTATTATTATTCGTGGGAGGTGGGTCGACGGAGGGCTGCTGCTCCTCGACGGTCGGTATCGTCTGTATCGTGCTCCTTCGCTTTCCAATGCCGTCTTGTATGATAAGATCGTTGTCGTTGCCGTCGCCTGGGCCGTAGCTGCTTCGACGACGACCCAAGAGACCTAGTGTCCACCTAAACTTTTTCTTTGCGAGGCCTGGGGGGACAGGAGGTGGTGCCTGACGCATCTTTGGGTGAGTGAGGTTGGGAAAGTTGGAGGGTGATGGGGATGGGGATACGGCGGTAATGAGGGGGCTGGTGAGGGTAGGGAAGGAAGTTGAGAGATCAGAGGACGATGCTGAGGGAGGCGGGGTGTCTGGGAAAGGGTACTCGAATCTGACAGAGGAAGTGGCAAAGGGTGTTCCGACGATCTGTGACGAGGGCGAGTGGAGATTGATATCAGAGAGGTCGAGGTTTGGCATAGTGGAAGACTGCTAATTAGAAAAAGATAAGCAGACTGAGATTGTTCAACAAAGAAAAACTGACCGCAAGTGCAGGATCCGGCGACCGACGATCATCGATGACGTTGTTCGTCTCTTCCATCCTACACACTAATCGTTCCAAACCCCACTCTTTTGCTTTATTAACCCGAAATCAATCCAGAATTTTCCACTCAATTCCAGTCACACTCTTCTTTGTCACAACACGGCATCACCCGCTTATCACAGAGAGATCCCTTTCAACTCGTCGTCAATGACGCATGCGATAATATCGTTCCCATCCATCAGCCGCCTTCCACAGCCTCTCCTGATCATCATCCCCTCCTCACTGCCTCGTATCACAAACACCCATCGCTTGTCGGTCCTTTTCGAATACATCCAGACTTTGAATAGCTCTAGACCTCGGGTCTTCTTCACTCCCTGTGTGACCCACCACTAAAGAACACGACAACACACGTCACGTCGACATGTGGAAATAGTCAGAAACGACGGGGCAATGTCAGGAGGGACATCAACCAAGACCAGAAACAAAGCAAAGTGTCAGTGAGGAACTGGGGGGCATTCTCGATAGCTACCCGCTTGTTATAAAAATCAATGCAGGAAGGGCCTCTCGACGGTCTGGACCCGGTCTAGGCCCTCCTCACGTGGATGATTATCTTTCATCCGGTACTTACGTCATTGTGCGTCATTGCTGCTTTTTCAACACATTTCAAACGTAGAAGCTATCACAAATGAAAAGTTCTCTTGGCGCGGTACGTCCATGCACAGCCCGAGACAAAGTTTAACTGGTTTTGATAAGGAACGTCCGTGACAGCCAAGGCACCAAATCAAAACAAGTCGAAGCAGTAGCATTATTCTCTCCTCGAGTACAAGCGACACAACCGTATTACCTCTAATATTCTCGGCGTCAATGTGAAATTGTCTTTGTATCATGATTTACATAGCGCTATGTAGTAAGTCGTATTATCCATATAATATATACACTTTATACTTTCTCGTGAGCTCGGGATGGCACGCCAATTTCAAAGGAAGCCATGGTGAACAATTAGCCAGTCTGCGACGGCGATGGGTCTGGTACTAAGAATTGCTGCTTCGATTCGTGACCATGGCTGGAGTCTTTCCGCCTCCGTAGATGTTCATTCATTCTTTCAGTTGGGAGTACTGAATCCACATTACAGGTGACTTTCGTGCAACGGGCGAATCTAGGAACTATATATCCGAACGCTCACCCATGTCTTGAGTCTTAAATTATTTCTTTTTGCGTGTTGAGAGGGAAAGGCGTTGTTAGATTTCTGTGTAAGTTGAAGTCTTACAGTAATTGTCAATTTTAGAAGTCCTGATTGTCAATTTTAAAGGTTTCTGACACCTACGGCCTAAGGATTGGCATGGTGGTCTGATTCATGAAAGTATCATAAAAGACGCCTTGAAAAAGTATAAAGACGCCTTGAAAAAGTATAAAAGACGCCTCAAAGTTCATTTCATTCGGGTACGCTCCTTCCTTGACGATCTTTTCAAAGTTTGTAACTAAAGAATAGGGCCATTCCCCATTCTCCGACCCCCAATAATCACAACAATAATCACGAACAAGCCCACAAATGCAGAAACAAAGCGGTTCGGTGAGAAGCTGGGGGCCGTTCTCGATATCCAACTGCTTGTTTATAAAAAGAGTCAACACAGGGCCGTCTCGACTCTCGATTGTCTGGTATAGGCTCTTCATTTTAATTTTGAGTTATATAACACATGTCATGGTACCGGTGCGTCATTGCTTTCAGTTTCGATGTGTGGAACGCCCGAACATGACACGTTTTATTGATCACCTTTGTGATGGCACTGACAGAGAAGCACAAGTAAAAGTAAAAAAAATCTCTTGGCGCGGTACATATGTCCAAGTACAGCCCGAGACGACGTTTAACTGGTTCTGATAGGTTCACGAAAAAACGTTTTGGGATACAGACTCGAAGAATTGCAAGACCTCAACCGCCCCGAAGCAAGAGGGCTCGGGTAACTGAAATCTTTCAGTCGGGGGTAGTACCTGAAACTATCGACTTTTATGCACATTGTTCTTTTTCTTTCTTGCTTTGACATGCTGAGAGGGGCGGTTAGGCGTTATCAGACTTGCGTCTCCGTCTCCGTCTCCGTGAAAGTTGAAGTCTTCATTAACAATCAAGGTTCTGTCACCCGAGGATCAGACTGATCGCTGATCATGGAAAAAAGCTCAAGTAGGTATAAAGACCCCTTGATGCTCATTTCGTTCCGGTGCGCACTAAAACCGTACTCTCACTGTCAGACGTCTGTACTATTCTACTTCGCCGGAAGTGGTACAGTCAAAGCACAAGACCCGGTACGTAAAGTCGCATATTACCGACTCTGATGCAAACGTTATCACTCTTCCGAGTGTAATGTCAAGTAAGGGATCTTTAACGCGTTCGCGTGCTACTTATTTATAAACCGTAAGAATAACAAAGGTGGGATAACATAACAAAGTCAGGCGCGACGTGATGAATATAAAGGCTTTGTTACATAACCGGATGTTGAAGATATCGGGACCTTTCAATGCTCATTGGGATACGCACTAAAGCCGTTCTCTCACATGTCAGCCGTCAATACTCTACCATCGCCAGAAGTAGTACAGTCAAAGCACAAGATTCAAATATGCAAGTATGGTGATTTAATTATCACTTGATCTTCCTTTGTCCCTGCGTTGCATGTTATTGATGGGTATAATGGAGGATCAAATGGAGTGGTAAAGGGTTCGCATGTGTGCCGGTAGCATGTATATTAACATGCCCCATTCACACAGTTCTGTGATTCTTAGGGGAAAGAGCACAAGTCAAGCATATGTAGCATATCCTTGCCATAAGTCAAACAAGTGTCACCTAAAGGAGCCATTTAAATATTACAATTAGAGAACGACTGTCTGTTCAAAGTTTGTAACTGGACCACTATTTCGATTAAGCAAATACATGGATTCTGAATGCTGGTTGGAGTCTATGAAACGTTGAAATGAATGAATTATTGGTCTTCTCTTCAAAGGAAGCATTCCCCATTCTCCGAACCCCGATAATCGCGAACAGACCCACAATTGACATTGGAGGGGGCAGTGACGCAGAGATAATATTTCCCAGCTGCCAGAGTCTCGCAATTGTGAGCCGACCTAAAACCTTTCGACTGAGCTGGATCGCATCTGGTCGTTTGTCATGAGTTTTATTTTATGGAAATTTTGGAAAATAACATTTGAAACTGACTTTCCAATCGGACGTCCCGTGAGGCCTTTATTTATGCACTTGGGCGGCACCCTTTGTATGGTTTCATCTTCGAACTAAGAAAATCATAAGCGCGTTAATATGAAAGGACAATTCAGCACTTCATGCTTACAATGTCGTTGGTGATGAGAGGTTGTTGCAATTTATTAGCGTCCGCTGCCATGTCGGTGGTTTCAGTGTCATTGGAGCAACTTGAAGGCCAGGCATGTACAATGAGGACTACAACGACGCTGAAGAGGTGGGTAAATTTCATAGTGAAGATTGTATGTAAAATAGACTTAGAATGATTGCAAGTCACGGTTCATTTTATACAATGTACACGATGCCCTTGTTGTGGAATCTGAGGCCCAAAAGATAAAAAGGCACTGCTGCCGTGCAGGTATTTTTCAGCCGCATCTGCGCCGTCTCCTGCGGGGTGTCACTAATTGTATTATCTTTCCGCATTCTGTTATTGCATGCTGAGAGGGGCGGTCAGGCGTTATCAGACTTCCGACTTCGTGGAAGTTCAAGTTGAAGTCTCCATTGGTATATCAAATGTGAGCCAAGTACGCAACAAAATATGTAAAGATGCAGCAGCACATGTACATAGCGTATAAAAAAAAACACTCAACATATGTCTGTTATCATGTGTTTGCCTTTGTTTATCACCTTTCAAAGTTGAACGACAGAATGGATTCCTCATCCGCAATTTGAAGCTAAGAGCCACTCGAACCCCCCGAACTAGTAAATGTCCTCAGATAACTGGTGGCATGTTACCAGACTTCTGGCTCTGACTCTGTCACTAAAGTTGGAGTACTATGTGCACTCGAGTTCACAACTTGTGTATGTAACACAACTTGAAGGTTTTGTCACTTGTGAACGTAACATCTACAATCTAATCTGTGGAATTCGCCGAATTGGATCGCAGTAGATGGGTGAGTAATAAGAACCCATGCTCTCAGATGTCGGACGTCTAGCGGCTACTCATTTATCGCCAGAATCAGTACATTCCAATCAACTTCTCCACGCGTTCGCGTGCTACTTACGTTTCCTACTGAATGTAAAAGACGGTTATGACCAGACGCCGAAGTATCTACTTTCAAGATTCATGGATAGCTGGCTAGTTGGAACATGTACTACCGATGTGTTTCTCCTTACATGGCCTCTTTCTATTTTGTTGTTCAATTCTGGCTTATATTGGCGATATATTGCTTCCAAGGAAGAACCTGTTTCAAGACGCATATTTTGATCTCACAATTTCTGCATTCTGTTGTTCTTTTGTTCCTGGTTTTGATAACGTCACATCTCATAGAATTCGTCCAGAGTTTTTCACTGCCGGATCTTACAAAAGGTCTTCGCATGCACCAATTTTCAAGTGCCCGGAAGCTCCGAAAAAATGTATACAACCAGGCATAAAGGTTTGGTAGGCTCCGAACAATTTACGCCACTCCAACTTCATTTTGCAATCTCATAACTTTCCGAAATGTCTTCGCCAAAAACAACTTGGGATGATCTTGCTCGTTTCGGTCATAACAAGCAAGCTGTTACTGGCAAAGCTAACGCTGCACGCGAGGGCATCTTGATAGATGCACACTTGAACAACGTTTTTGTTGATCATTATGGATATGGCATTCGTAACAGTTTTATTTTGTACTAAGTGATGATATTGTAGCCGGAAGTGTTTTAACATTGTCAAAGGCCCAGCCCAGGAGGTTATTAGAGTCGAGAAAACATGGAACTGAATGAACGATTGGACTTCAAAGGAAGCATTCTCCATTTTCCGAACCACGATACTCGCGAACAGACCCACAATTGACATTGGAGGGGGCAGTGACGCAGAGATAATATTTCCCAGCTGCCAGAGTCTCGCAATTGTGAGCTGACCTAAAACCTTTCGACTGAGCTGGATTGCATCTACTCATTTGTCATCAGTTCTATGCAAAATTGGGAAAACAAAATTTAAACCAACTTTCCAATTGGACGTTTCGTGAGGCCAGTATTTATGCATCTGGGCGGCACCATTTGTATGTCAACGACAGTTTCATCCTCGACCTAAGAAATAATAAGCACGTTAATCTATCAGAAAAGGACGATCTAGCACTTCATGCTTACCAAGTCGCTGGTGATGAGAGGTTGTTGCAATTTATTAGGCATATTAGCCTCAGCTGCTATGTCAGTGTTTTCGGTGTCATTGGAGCAACTTGAAGGCCAGGCATGTACAGTGAGGACTGCAAAGACGCTGTAGAGAAGCCTGAATTTCATAGTGATGATTGTATATCACTGGAATGGTTCCCATCGCTCATGTTATAATGTACGAAACGTCCTTGTTGTGGATTCTGAGGCCTGCAGGGCAAAAAGCCACTGCTACTGTGTATATATTTGGCAGCCGCACCTGCCCCTAAGTCTTCTTTGACGTTGCATTTACCCTGTCCTGGGGTGTCACTAAATGTATCTTCCAGCCGCATTGTTTTCTTCCACGCTGAGATAGGCGGGTAGTCAGGCGTTATCAGACTTCCGAGTTCGTGTAAGTTGAAGTCTTCATTGGTAAGTCAAGTGTGGTCTGGGTACGTAACAGTGGACAAGCAGGAGTAGTATAAATTTCTTTTGGCGAGGTACGTCTGAATCCAGTGTTTCTGGTGAAATCGCTTTGGGTCATCAGCTCACGTGGATAATTTGATGTATAATTTCGAATTGTGATGCCGAACAGT
>JASFDA010000166.1:0-25983 GCA_036936965.1 Cystoderma amianthinum
ATATAACGTGTCCGAAGACTGACGGACTGAGTCAGCTAAGTTCTCGTTGAGCGAATATATGGCAACATAAATTTTATACATACCTGAACAAATGACCAGATATACATTTTAAGGATAATTTGTGAGCTCAATTACGAATCAGTTCTTGATGCGCGATAGGATCTGAGCGGTCAGATTGGGATGATGTTCATGCGGGCTTCAGGGAGAGGGTTGCATTTCAAAACGCAAACTATTGTCAGCTCATACATATCAAGTGCACAGCCCGGTGTCTGGCCGCAGTTCCCTACATTCAGAGCACGGGAAGAATAGCCAAGTAATGTCTGCCAAGGGACTTGCACTCATAGTGCAGAAGACGGTTTCGGAAATCTAGTAATGGGCTTAGCAAGTCGATTAGTAAGTCCAACCTGAACGAACATCATCAAAAGAATCAGATAAGCCATGGCTGTGAATCTCAAAGCGCGAGTTGATATGGCTGTTCATTGTGGTTCTGTTTACTGTTTGTTGTGACTTAGTTGTGACTCTCAACTCAACGTCACGTCACGAAGTCGATTTTTCAATTGGTCCCAACTTTGTCCCAACTTCCAGGTACTCTTCTATTAGAGACTAGCATAATGCCCAGCGTAAAAGCTCTCTACACCATGACAGAAATATCTGCGGGTTTCGGTGTCTATATGTATTTTAATCGAACCCTGGGGCCAGACCGCCTCCGAGGAAGTAAGCCCACATGAATGATCACAACGACATGTTGCGCGTTGAGCTCGCCTCTTTGTCATCATCTCGCCACCACTGTCGACACGCTCCCCAAAGCGACCCGTCGGCTCACCAATTTCCTGCTCTTCTATTGTTTATAGTGTCCTCTGGTCCTACAAGATCGCTCTCAGTGCAATTCAATACGACGCTTATGCTTCGAACTTCACTACGCACATCGTCCAAGGCCGTACGCGTGCCAGTGTTATTAAAGGCTTTCCCAGCGCCGTCGTCGCATATTTCAGCTGCTCCTTAAGTGTTGGTGGGAGGACGACTATTTCTCCAGTTCCAACGGGTCAAGTCTTCTCAGTCTCCTACGCAAATATCTGGATCTGCAGCAACCTCTACGCCGTGGCGTCACGATATCGTCTATGCCTCTTCCGGATGTAGAAGACAAAGGCCATATTCTGCCTCCTTTCGCACACGTCATCCATCCATCCATCAAGATAGGGTTCCTTCCGGGGCAACACGAGGTCCAGAGGCCTAGGCTCCAGCTCCAGCCCTATTCCAGCACTATCATCTTCATGCACATCCCGTGCATCTTCCCATCATACTGCTGATGAAATGATATCCTCGATCGACATGCGTGGCCCTGCAGACGCAGCCGGCGGTAGTATGACATGGGGGGCAATCAGCAAGCCCATCGTTGACGACGATCCACAGTACGGAAACCGCTTCTCGACTATACTAGGGTTATTTGGTCGAACCATCAGGATTTAGGTAGATTCTCTACTGAAGGAAACCACTACCCGTGGCTAAGGATCAGATTTCGATGCCATATACTTCCAATAATCTGCAAACGCCGTATCAAACTTAGGCCCCTTTCCATACTCTATCTCGCCGCTCTCTGCTGCTTTCTCTTCCTCGCCAAAAAAGAACTCTGTCCAATCCACCCCACATTGCCTAACCCAGTCTTCCCTCGGGGACGTCAATTTCAGCCCCATCCTCCGCATTGCCTGCAGCGTCTCAAAATCATGTCTCTCCTTGCCGTCCACCTTCGCCGGATCCGGCCTGTGCATATAGCGGCTATTATTCCTATTCATCTGTGGCTCAATGAACTGATCCAGTTTGCGCGAGCCCATGGACACAATGTACGCCGCTGGAGATCGCTTTGCGGGCCTTACTACTGCCTCGAGGAATGTCGCCATTTCTGGCTCGGTCAGCTGCGCTATTCCTACTAACTGGATTCCATCAATCGTTAGCTCCGAGGTCGACACGGTGCGCTCAGGATTTTCGAGAGGGACATGATAGAGGGTATATATGAGATCGTAGTCATAACCGGATGGGTAAATCTCAATATACCCATGCTGGCGGCCAGTCAGGTATTGACAAAGCGTGGAGTTTTGACCCCATCGAAAGCGGTCGATGATGGGCTGGTGGGCGAGAAGCACTCCACGGGTAGGCGGTGCGATGGTAAGTGATTCGGGGACGGTCCAGTCGCTGTTGATGGTGCAGGGGATTAGGTTCTGCACGGAGAGATCGACGACCCAGGATGCGAGGAACTTTGCTTGGCTAGCTGGGAGTCTGGGGGACCGGAGGATGTAGTGTGTTAATGACCCAGTGGCAAGTTCTGGGCAGTAACGTTTGTGCACAGACCAGTCACCTCGCTGGCAGGTGCGTCCGCAGTACCAGATATTTTTGCATCTGCTGCAGACTTGGGTTGGGGTGTTTTCGCAGCTCCTTTCGCCACAGTATTTAAGCTTGATGGTGGAAGCAGAACTAGACATCTTTGTTATCGATAATGATGACCGATGACCGTGTGTACTACTATTTGCTAGCCGAAAAAGGTAACTATGATCCTCCGGTGCAAGAAATGAATGTTACTGAATGGTCTTTCGAAAGGGAACCCTGGAGTCTTATATTGATGATTTGCTCGGTGATTTACCTCCACATATCGCTCTTCTGCCTCCTCTTCTCCCATCGACGCTGACAAGACCCAAAACAACGACATTGTTATTTTTCTTTGCGCTTCCTATTGTCTTCTACAATATCGCTACATTCACTGCCGCCGCCATCTTGCTTAGCCACAGGACTAGCACGCTTATTCAGCAGTCTCGTTCTGGTTTGAATAGTGTAGGACGCCGTATGACACCTGCATACCTCTCATTACCATTACCAGCACTCCACTTTAATACTTCGACAGGTTATATGCGCCTTCTCGACTTACTCTCACACCCAGAACCTTTCTTCACCTATAACGCTAATGTTATTGACCCACCTAAATGAACTCGCAACCTTGGAAATTTCTGCTGCTAGAATTTGGGCCGCGGCCAACTCAACGCGATGTTCTCCTATACTTGATAATAATAAAACCTCTTTTTCTAAAGCCGTCACTGTCTCAATGTTTCTTGTTAGCCTCCCCATTCTACTTCGTCCTGGTTCCTTTCAAAATGTTCTTCAGGTTAAAAGGTGCTATGCAGCTGCCCAGATACTTTCTCAACGCAATCACGTCTATGTTCTCGGGGCCCTCGCCACTCTTAACCCTCCTTGACTCCGGTATTGTCTCTGGTATGCCTATCACAGGCTATCGCGTACTCATGGAGCTGGTGTACGGGAGAGTGGAGAAAGATTCTGAAAATTCTTTGTTGATACCAGAACTTGTCTGCGTAAGGCAATCTCACCATTTTTCCAAACACGAGTATGTTGTTGTTACGGTGAAAGGGCCTGGCAATACACTACACTACGTTGCTTTCGAGCGATTAAGAGTAAGAGGAGGCGTCACTTCGACAAACCAAGCGCCCTCCTCCTCTGTCAGCCCCACAGTTACCTCGATCACTCCTCACCCGGATGTATGGAATGCGAGGGATGTGATAAATAATTTGCCAGCCCAAGGACGTGAAGAAGATAGAATCTTCGCTCGTCTTCCCTGCCAGGATTTCGAACTATTCCTTTATCAACTCGTCGTTTTGGTAGACGTAGTCCACCAGCAAGTCCCACATCACGAATTACTAAACACCCATTGCTATTGGTTTGTGGGATGATCGTGGACACAATCAAGATGGCTCTCGAAACGAGTGAGATGAAAGAAGTTCAAACGACACGCGGGACCGAGATTCTACCAAAACCATTCATCACGATTTTCGACAGATCACCAAAACCTGGATACTGGGGATTTGTCAAAATACGCGGTGAACTGCCTGAGCATGTGATCGAGGAAACTGAGTATGCTTGGCAAAAAGCTGTGGATGTCCTCGCAGATACGGTAAGTGTAAACCTTTTTGCATTGTTATTCCTTATTCACTTTTAAGTACTGGAAGATTGAAAAATATCGTCTCCCTAACGAAGCGCTGCGAGCAGAATTAACAAGAAGGAATAGTGGTGGAGTCAGAGCAGTGATACGGAAGTTGTTTCGATGAAGTAGGAGGTTATTGACCTACATGTGGCTTCTTGTTTTTATATGCGACGATAGACAAAGCAAATCCGGTAGTGAAACGAGATGTGTTTGTCACTTTCCCCAACAAATGAGTCGACAAATTGACATTAGTTCGCTACCTTTTGGAATGCATCTGTAACTTTATATATATTTTTGTTCCCCTTTCCATCCAGGACACCTCATTCTGTCGAGATATTATGAAAATTCCCCCATTAGGTCTGGGTAATTCAAGAGGCACGTATCGTTTTAGCCCCAAGTCCATATAAAATTATCTGAACTCAATGCTTGAGAATGTCCCCCATCTATCACAATCCTGGGTTTAGTCCAAAGTTGTTTTTGCGGCGACTCAAACACGGCGTTCGATAACGGTAGCAGTCAGTCAATCGAGTTTCACATGTTTCCATGTCAGATAGTGCACAAAAGGAGTGCGCTGCGGGCTTCTAGTCAGGGTTATTGAGGAGTCAGAGTTACAATTTCACTAGTTCTCGGGAATGAGCTTGTAAGGGGGTGTTGAAAATTGTCTTTCGCTCCCTCCAATTACGCCTTCCTTTTCTTCCGACATTCTCTCTTCAGTTGGTCGGGTCGGCGGCGTCATACTGCGATAGGACTTGATGTTGGCGCTTCTTAAGGTAATTACCGTGTTGACCTTCTTGAGGAGATGCACTGTATTCAATGGATAGTGGCCTCTCACCGAGTTTGTGTACAATGCTTGAGGCATAGTACGACTGCAAACTTGAAAGCAACCTAACGCAAACCTGTCGTCTAATTTTTAACCCAGAAGGCTGACCGAAAAAACCACAACATGCATGCCGCTTTCTTCAAAGTCGCGTGCGTGTCACGGTCCCCTACCTTCCTCCCTCTGACTCCTTCACGAAACACCCCTCTCTTTTCTCCCCGCTCATTCACGATTTAAATGACAGGTTCACAGCCTCTTTATTATTTAACGATAGGCCTACTTGCGAGCAAATACACATACAGGCGGACTCTAGGCTTTAGAGTCCCCAGGAAGCCGGGAGCCAGAAATATATAACTGTCCCAGTCGGCAACGCAGCCAGCAGCAGCATGTAACGGCTCGCCAAGTTTGACTTATAGGGACGGCTCCGCACTAAGCGACTATGTGTGCTGGTGGCCTATTGGTAAGAAAGCGGCTGCAGTGGTACAGTGGTGCCATTTTGTAATCCTTAGGTAGATACGAATCTGGTTAATATGTTTAACACAATATGGTAAGGGCCTGGAAGTCGCGTAACAGGCCTGGTCTGAGCTGATGAAAACCCTTATCACAATGAACTGTCCGCGGACAGTTTGGCGGACAGTCTGGCACTTTTCATTCCTGTCGGTGGAACAGGGAGATAAATGACGTACAGTCGCACGTGACCCACTCAAAATACACGGTGTCAGTAGCAGATCACCGTACAACGACAATCACGAACAGCTTGAGCCTGGTCTGAGCTGATGAAAAACCCTTATCACAATGAACTGTCCGCGGAAAGTTTGGCGGACAGTCCGGCACTTTTCGTTCCTGTAGATAGAATGCCATTTAAAAGAAACAAAAATACCTCTGGGCGTACCTTGTTTCTCCATCATGCAGCACATCTCCGAGCAATCTCTGCGCGACCTACCTTCTCGAGTTCAGTACCTACGGGCCTTTATTGAATTCACCGAAAAAGATGCAGCTGCTCTGCACGCCTCACGCGACGTTGTCGCCCCTCTCGTGCCAGCTATAGTCGACGCTGTGTACGTGAAACTTTTGTCCTTCGATATCACCTCCCAGTCATTCGTACCTCGGCAAACCGGTTATTCTGGTGAAGCTCCCGCTGCGCTCGATGACCTCTCTTTGACACACCCACAAATCGGCTTCAGAAAAGACTTTCTGAAGGGGTATTTGGTAAAGTTGGTGACGATGGATTATTCAAAGCCGTCAAGCTGGGAGTACTTGGACAAGGTTGGGCTGATGCACACCGGCCAAGCTGGATTTTTGCACCGGTCAGTCCGTTGCCCCTTTGTCCGGCCTTCGGTTGAGCTAATGGGGTACGCAGTGTTACTAAGCCCGCCCTAAGAGTAGAGTATATTCACTGCGCCATGCTGCTTGGATACGTTCAAGATATTCTCCTCAACGCCGTAATGACCCATAAAGACCTTACGCTCGACACCAAGAACGCCGTCGCGAGAGCAGTGAACAAAGTACGTACCTAACCGCTTTATAACATGGAAAAACTTCTAACACAAGGTTGCTGTTGCTTCATAGATAATCTGGATTCAAAACGATCTATTTGCCCGTCACTATCTTGCAGACAAGGTTTCTACTGATGATACCACTACTTGCACCTGTCAAAAGTGATCACAATCATGTAAATTCACTATTCTGTATGATAGACTCATCTTTGGAACATGATTCCTTGTAAATCAGCTCGAAAGTTCGAGATGTAGAATCACAAGGTTTAACATGGAACTGGCAGGTAGAAGTCGGTAGGGAAGGCAAAGGAGCAGTGATATGTCCGAGAACATTTTTGTAGTGCAGAGAGGTATAGTTTTCCGCATATAGTACGTATTTGTGGATTTTTAGGGACACAAGACCGAGCTCGGCATAGGTTGAAGTGTAGGTTTTTCAGTTCGATAGCACGTATATCGCCATAATAAACACAAAACATGCTGAGGCAGAGGATAAGGAAGACGGCGAAGGTGTGGAGGATGCTTCGTATTGAATCAATTCATAATCATACCTTTAGGTAGATTCAGACGTGTAATGTAGGGGTCGGCAGTTCCAGGGGGCGTCAGGGGTGGTTCGGTTGAGATCATGGGCGAGACAAAGCTCGGGAAGACCCTAGAATTGATAGTTAGCAAATGGCGCGTATATGCACTACAGTCCATGTTGCACTGTTGGAATTGCCTCAGAGTATGTACAATTGGATTCGAGGCTCCTTGAGCCAGAGCGAACGGGAAATTGATAAACCAGAAGTCATGGGCAGCCAACATTTTTAGAGACGACAAAGGGAAAATAAAATATAGATTACATCAAGACCTACAAATATTCATAGCAGCGACGAGTATCACAACAAAAATTAACGCACGACGAAGTACAATAGAGCAAATTGGAGCACCAGCTCCACAATCTCGCTACCTAACCCCCTACCAAGCCTTCTTCTGCTTCGCCTTATTCCTTTGGGTCTGCTTCTTCCTCTGGTTCCTCGTCTGTTTTTTCGGCTCCGTAGTTGTCTGCGATTGCGCTTGACCTTGCGCCTGAGCGTGAGTTTGCGCCGTTGGTCGCCTCGCACGCGCAGCACGACCACGCATGCGCTTGATATACCCGTGATAAAAACTGTTCGGATCAGGATCCTGCGGGAGTCCACCAGCGGGTGATTGCGTGTAATGCCGCATATAGACATGCATCAAGAACCGGGGGTCTCCGCGCAGGAGAAAATCGACGACGCGCTAATAAACGAGTTGAGGATAGAGACAACAATACGGAAAGAAAATTAAGAAGTGCCTTGTCAGTATTATCGAAGGAGGGGGAGCAGAGAAAGGCCTGCATCAAGTACGCACCCGGATGGTTTCTCTATACTGTTCTTGATACGCTTTGTGCGCCTTTCGGTTCTCCTTGGCGAGTTTTCTGGAGAGATCAGAGGAGAACATGAGCACACGAACTATGATGCGCATCCATCATGATTTGAGAGTTACCGTTGAGCCTCAGGATATTCTTGCAGCGCGGGTGGCGCCTGATAAGGGTTCAGCCATTCGAACGTTTTACACGTGTCGAAGCTCAGCCAGTAATCATAAAAATCCTGCGCATAGTGTTGGGAATTTGGGTCGTCCTCTGGGCACCATGCGGAGTTCCCACAGCCGAAGTCGGGGATCTGGCCATTGACGTCATCCGCCCATTTCATTTCATCGTACGCGAGGCACTCGAATAGGTTTCGGAATAAGGTGAATAAACTCTGTTGGAAAATGAAAGGCTTAGTGGCCATTATAAGTTCCTGGATACCCAACGGACCTGATCGCGACCATTTTCCTCCCAGGATGCTTTCTCAACAGCAAGAGTAACGTACTCGTAGATATCCTTCGCTGAAATCCCATGTGGACGTTCCAAGTGCGAGTTACGAGCGATATATTCTTCGGGGATGTAGCGCAGCAGTGGGTCGGCCGGTGTCCACCAACTCCAACTCGGGAAAAACCAATTGAACCACCCACTCGATGGCGGTCGAGCAGCCCCCCAGTGCCAATTCCCTGGCATCGAATCGGATCCAGAGTCAGAGGGATTGGGGTGTTGGGGTGTTTCGGCAGCAGGTGGGTGGGCCCTTTCATAGTTGTACACGGATCGACTCTAGACCGTGGTTGAGATGTTTTAGCGAAATATAATTTTCGTTAGTTGAAATCCCACCATTGAGTCTGAAAGTGTCTAGCAACATAAGACCGCGAATCAGCAGTCGTCTCTCAGTAAGAAAGACAGGGTACCACACCTCATAGGCCTCTAGAACCTTCGCAAACCTCTTCGTCGCGCCTTCCATATCGTCGATGTTTTTGTCCGGATGAGTCTCCAACGCGCGTTGACGATATGCTCGCTATTAGTTCATAGCCGCCCGTCAGTGAAAAAAATACTGATAGGGTAATCGTAGAACAACGCGCACCTTGATCTCATCTTCAGAAGCCTCCTCCGAGACGCCTAAAACCTCATACAAGTCCAAACTGTCAAAGTCCAAGGAAGGCTTTAGGGTCGACTCTGCTGCTCC
Organism: Cystoderma amianthinum; assembly: GCA_036936965.1. Classification (NCBI taxonomy): domain Eukaryota; kingdom Fungi; phylum Basidiomycota; class Agaricomycetes; order Agaricales; family Squamanitaceae; genus Cystoderma; species Cystoderma amianthinum. The sequence continues at coordinate 8,845 of JASFDA010000166.1, forward strand.
CATGACTCGTGTTCGGGAATAGTGGTCAAACGAATCAATTTGAAGACGCGCATCGGCACGGTCACTCTGGTGTCACGACTCACAACAACCCTGAACATCCGTCCTGATCTTCTCGTCTCTTTCTCCCCATGCCAGCTAGCCCCTTGTCTCTCAACAGGAACAGGTAATTCTCAAAAACGAACTCAAATTTCAATCCCCACAACCTGCTGTACCGAGGACTTCGACCTGCTGGGAAGTCGGATATTTTGATGATTTAATGCTGGTGTTGCACGCCATCTCGCGCCCTTCGTTTGGAGTTCAATCAGCTATGGATTCAGGGATAAGGTGAGAAGCGAGTTATAACATGAAAGAAACCTTCCACTCATGCTCATCCCCTCCCACAGGACGAACTGCCGGTCGTATTTCACCTCGATATATTGACCCCAGCATCAGAGGCCGCCCTCAACACTAAAGCTCAGCACTAGAATCATGGACGAATTCAAAGTCCCTCAGACCTGTCAATCCCCAATCCATCCATTCCATCGTAGAGGCTGGATAATGACGAGAGGGACAACACGTTGACCTCCGACGACATTAGGAACGAACACTTGCAATTTGCATATAGAACATGGAATTTCTTAAGCACCTACACTGTAGCAGGTAATGATCTTAGAGCAAAGCTTAGTTATGTAAGTACCTGCTTGACTACCCTGTGGTACGTCAGATTCCGATTCGTGCCTCGGCCAAGCAGGCTGCCACTTCCGACGGGCGTTCCGATGTGAATGTAAGTAGAATTTTTTACAATATTCTAGTCAAGACAGACCTGTCTGTTCCAACTATCGCCCAAGTAAGATTGATGGGTTACGGGGCTGAAAATGACAGTGGATGAACCCCGCGTTATGTAAGAATGACACAAGGACCCTTGTGATTCCGAATTTTGCCTGGTCTAATTATACGCGGGCGCGTGAGGCTGCTTTGATGTTACCGATCTCGGACCTGATAAATTCCTACGCACCAACACTTCTTGCTTCGTTTTCACTGTTATGCAAAGGGCCAACTCGCTCAGGAGGGTTTTGAGACGTAGTATAACTCCTGCCCCTCGATTTCTGCATTTTTCCTCGCAGTGGCTCAACGTCTTACGTGCTTTCGGGGGAAATAACGAGAGGTTGTCCAACCAGCGGTGGTTTCAAGGGCATGGCTTCTTGTTTTTTGTATCTATTGGTAGTGCGCTCTTAGGGTATGGAATTGCTCGTAACAACCAAGGCGTCGCAAAAGCAACTGATGAAGTACCCAAATACGGAACGCCCAAAGACTTTGTGCTCGCTATCCAAGAACTGAGGAAAATATTCCCCGATGAGGACGTATCCACGGACCCAGACGACCTGCACCTGCATGGCTTTGCTCAAACTGAAATGCACGAAGGTATGCCTTCCATATTGTTTCTTCAAGCAGCTTTTGACAAGTTATCAGGTGCTTTGCACACCGTTGTCGTACATCCCCGCTCAACAGAAGACGTGGTGAGGATTGTGAAGATCGCGACGAAATTTCGTATGCCCATCACTGCTTATTCTGGAGCTACAAGTTTAGAAGGTCAATTTCGAGGAGTTAGTCTTACACATACTGTGTCGTACTGCGCTGCACGGACTAATTTCATAGCACTCGGTAGGCGGAATCTGTGTGGATCTTAACCACATGGACCAGGTTCTAGAGATTCATGGTCAGGCGATAATATTATTCATTCTCTCAATTCCGGCACTTACACATTATTAGAGGCCGACTCGGACATTGTATGTCAGCCCGCTGCTCGTTGGATGGACATCAATGCAATGCTCGAAAAAAAAGGCTGGTATCAAGATTAATGACGCCAAGTTACTTACTCACGTTTGTTTGCACCTTTAAGGTATACCTTTGTTTTTCCCAGTATGTTGATTTCTTGTTTCCTACTTTACTCTGAGCCTCATGCCGACAGCTTGATCCAGGGCCTGGCGCAACAATTGGGGGTATGCTCAGCACGGGGTGTTCCGGCAGTGAGTTTCGTCAGTATTTCTATCCCTCCTGATAATAATGGGGGAGCAGCAAATGCCGTACGGTATGGAACTGCAAAAGCAGAGTGGTTTCTCAATGCGGTGCGCATTTATTGGATTTGTGAGGATTTCATGACGCTCATAGCAACATGTAGACAGTCGTCCTTCCTTCGGGAGAAGTAATTAAGACACGTCGGCGATCGCGGAAATCGTCCGCCGGTTTTGACACGACCAAACTATTCATTGGTGCCGAAGGTACATTAGGGATCGTAACGGAAGGTGAATTGGTTAGGCTTCGATTCAGTGAATTACCTAGTTACAGGCTTTCAGTTACCATTAGATTGGCACCGCTTCTCCCAACGAATGTCGCTGTTGTTCAGTTTCCAGATCTACGTAGTGCCACTGACGCCGTGGCAGAAATTGTCAATCGAGGTGTTGGAATACGTATGTGTCTGAATTCTGCCTCGTTCTCGTTCTCAAACTCTTTTAGAATGTGTCGAGCTGGTAGACGACATTTTCATGGCTGCGACCAATCAGTACGGGATGTCGAAGCGAAAATGGCCTGTGAAAGATTCTTTGTTTTTTAAGTTTCAAGGGCCGAGCAAAGAGTCACTGGATGAGACAGCGAAGATTGTTTGGGCAATATCTGAAAAACACGGTGCGTCTGGATTTGCGCTGGCGAAAAATGATCGGGAAGCGGTGGATCTGTGGTCTGATCGGAAAAATGCTTTCTACACGGGCATGGCAATGCTCCCAGGCGCGAAGGCCTTGCTCACAGATGTGTGGTAGGTGAACATTCAATTGACGTCTATATCTTCATTCTGAGCCCCTTGTAAGCGTTCCAGTGTCGAAACTTCCGGAGCTCGTGTATGAGACAAAGAAAGATCTGAAAGAACTCGGCCTCGTCTCTAGTATTGTTGGTCATGCCGGGGACGGGAATTTCCATACGCTTATCTTGTTCAAGACGGAAGAAGAAAGACAGCGTGCTAAGCTTGCTGTGCATCGAATGAATGAGAGGGCTATCGCCCTAGATGGAACATGTAGGCACAAATATTATTACTTCCGAAAAAGTATGCTATGTTGACAATTATGCAGGTACTGGTGAACACGGTGTTGGGGTTGGAAAAAGGGACTATCTAGTCGAGGAACTGGGCGCTGGTACGGTTGAGTTGATGAAAAAAATCAAGAAAACTATTGATCCGCTCAACCTGTTTAACCCTGGCAAGGTACATTCATTTATCTGGATACAGTGCAACGTTTGAATTTATTTTTTAGCTTTACCCAGACACTCCAGCCAAGGTGAAAAGTTCCGAGAAATAAGGCATGAGTTATATTTGTAGGATTAAAATGCGCCGACCTTGATGATGCAGCTTTATATTTCAAGCACCCCACGATCCATATCAGTGATGTGATATTATCAGATGAAGGCAGCGTGAATTACAAAACGGACAGTATACATCACAACTAGTTTACTGCAACCACATTTTCAACCTTATATTCCTGTTGACCTGTACCTGTCCGTGCGACTGCAGCTCCGAGTGCTTGTGTTCGCAGGGCTAGGCCACGTGTTTTTTCGATGACGGTTTGATATATGGGTAAAGGCGGACGGTTGATTTCAATGATATTCTGTTTGACTGGATAAGTATTATCGACCGGCGGAAAGAGTAAAAGGGCACACCTTTTCAAGGTCAATCTTTGCATCAGCTCCCATGCGTGTCTCGCGAATGAGGTTCACAATCCACTTCTCCCCCTCGTCCCGTGACAGGTTAAGCCGCTCAGAAAGATCACTTTAAACAAGAATAAGCCTTTTCCATGTATAGAAATTGAGCACTTACCCGATGTCTATCTTCTGATGTATCCGACAATAAGCCTCGCTTATGAGATACCGTGCATTATCGAGAAACTCTTCCTTGAAATCGGAAAGGAAGAAGTCATTACCAATCACCTCCTCCGCTAACGTTAACTGTCTCTGCGCAGCCTCAAAGTCAAATTCGATATAAAGTTCTTTGAGGAACGATGTGACTGGGTCCTGGTATTGATATTCCTCCGTCTGGATGACCTTGACGACTTCTCGAATAGCGTGGCGAACGCGTGTAGATATTGGTGTGGCGGCGGATGAGGTTGAGGCCACTTTTCGGGAAAGGATAGCAGCTGTGGCGAGGTACCGAAGGACCCAAGGGCACGCAGTCTGAATGGTGTTAAGATATGTTGGGGAAAGGAAGGTCTCAAGGAGCAAAGTTCGGCCTTGGGGGTGGTTAAAGTAGACGAATAACGACCAATGGGCAAGCCAAGTGCGGGAGTGTAGCTGAGCAAGGGCAGGCTCTGACGATGAGGCTAGGAGAGAAGCTGGGGAACGCGAGTCGATGAAGTCGCGTAAGGTATTGAGCTCCTCGAGGGCAACCTCCCACTTTCCCGTAAGAATGTCCGATGCGAGTTTGCCCCAGTGAGCTGACGTATTCAAGTCAATATCTGTGGAAAGAACCCGGAAATGATAGAGATAATCTGCAGCGCCGCTGTAATTGCCGTATGTATACTGGAACTGCCCAAAATTGTACAAGGCCATTATTTGTTCCAAAGTAAGCTAGACAGGCACATTAGACGCCTCGACGTTAAGGAAAAGGGAAATCACATACGTTATAATTGTCCTTCAGGTATTGCAAGTTCTGGTTCTTGTCTTGCCGCAGCGCTTGGGCGACATCCGGGTTTTCAATGACGTCCAGAACTGCCTGAGCTTCTTGCTGAAGCCTTTCGTGCGTCGATACTACGTTTTTTCGCTTGATATTAAATTCTAAACCACAGAGTATCAGTGCTTGATTGCGAAATAAAAAATATTGATCCTCACCAGGTGGAACGGGTTCGTTGGGATGCAATTGTTCAAACAGGCTTATAGCGTAGTCAAACATGTTTGTTCCCTTAGCCAATTCATACTGTGCGGCTTGTACGTCTTCGACGGGGAATATTGAGCGCTCGGCAAGATGGGTCAGGAGAGGTATAGAGAGATGTCGGTCAAGGTAGGCAATTATAGTTTTAGATAGATCGTGATCAGCCATGCTTTAATGGATAAAGAACCTTCGCAACGACGAGATTGACGGTGAAGAGCCTTGGGACGTTGTGGACAACAGCAAACGGAGCGAAATCGGATGCCAAAGTAAAAAGACGCACAGCCACCGCACGTGCCTTTCCATTAATTTTATTTATTTTCACGACGTTGCTGCTTGAAGTTGTTCAACTTGATGTTTTCAATTGTTGGCTTTCGACTTCAAAATATCGTCTCACAAATGAAAAACAAACTGTGAATAGTGTTATGGCTCTACCATCTACGAGCTCACCAGCATTTCGCGCAAACTTAGCCAATTTGATATCGCCTTTACGTCGCATCCGGCCTAGGGTGCCTTTTTACAATCTAACTGCCCACAGGCGACCTACTTTGTGGTCATTATACCGAGGACTACTGAAGCAATCACCGTCAGAGGACGTACGTAGCTTCTTAACCCTTTCTAGAGGACACCAGATAACATTAGCAAGTAGGTCTCGTTTCGAGTTCGCAAGCTGTTTCGAAAACACCAAAACCAGACAAGTCCGCAGAAGACCGTGTTGCTGCTTCGACAAGGATATAAAGTATGTTATTAAGTATATATCAGTATTATTTCTTATGTTTATCAGTATCTTGAGGCGTTTACGAGGGCAATTCAAGGAGACGAACGCCAACAAGCCATCTTAGCCCGTTATTCAAATTTCATCGCCCTGAAGAGGTACAAGGCACACTGGAATGCCATTCTCCGGGATGAGGTGGTACGTATTTATTTTCTCTCCTTCAAACACTTCATAAAACAATATACAGGAATGGCGAGCAAAGTTGCGCAACCGGCCCATCCTCACGGGCGCTTACATGCGCCCAACTCTTTATAACCCACCGCTTCCTCGGATGATTAACCAACCCCATGCCATATCTCGTATGATGCGCAGTCGGAAGGGCGCACGCGACAAGAGGCATATTCGACTCGAGGCCCTACAGGAAAGTCTGAACTACCTAACAATTGAGAAACAATTCGAGGAAAGTTTGGAAGCAGAGACGGCAAATTTAGATAAATGTTACGGCGGCGAGGCCTTTTATGAGTGGAGTAAATCTGGGTTATTATTCTTATGATGCCTATTCGCTAATTTTTTTTTTCAACAATCAGAAGAACCAATTCAAAATGCGATAGCTGAAATTCATGCATCAAATGCCAGAGATTTACAACGCTCCAAATTACCATTCCCACCTCAGATGCTGCTCGAAATCAAGGCAGCAAAGAAAGAGAGGACGATCAACAAGACAAGAGAAAGGATGCGGGAACGATGCGGCGAAGTTTTGCGTTGCACGTTGAAGCGGAAGAGGAAGGGACCCCCAGCGCATATTCTCACTCGTATGACTCCAAAGCAACGACACATGGATAACGTCGTTCGGAGCGTGAGTGAGGTGGGATATGTAGGGATGATTAAACGCAGGATGGGGTTCAAGTTGAGCCGTCGGGACACCTGGAAGCTAGAGTACGGGAAGGAAGAAAACATGGCATGGTTAGAGAGGGATGCGGAAGCAATTCGCAAGGAGAATAAATGGCGGCTTCGAGACTACAGATGGGATGTCCCTCATGACTCCTCAGAATAGTTCAGGGCGCAGCTGTCACTCGATCTTAGAAAATAAATATACATCATATTGCTTTCATAATTGTATTCTATCCCCGTCGCAGCGAAAGAGCCTATCCATTTTACATATATATTTCTTAGGCCAGAGGGTGAGTGTACCATCGGCATTGCGTGTCCCAATGAACCAATAATACGATTGCTTATTCAAGTCATCAATAATGAATGTGTCCATGTACTGGTCCTGCGCTATGATCACATAGATGCTACCGGAATGAAAGGGGGACTTTGGGCCACCAGAGGACGTGTCGGAATAGTATTGTATTCCGAACAGGAATTAGAATAGGGAATTATGTGTGCCTTCGTCATGTACTTCATGCAGTCATCCTCAGGTGGTCGGCAGAGCGTTCACATCAACCGTCGGCTGTTCTCCAGTCGGTGGGCGGTTGAAGATCTGGTTGAGTGGCACATAATCAGCGAAGAAGCCGCCGTTGCGGAGATAGAAGCGACCGCCCTCCAGGCCACCAGCGTAATCCATGCGCTGTGCGTTGATCGCGGTGGGGTCGCCGGTGAGGCGACCTGCGGCAGACTCGGACCAGGTGCCATTGACGTTGCGCGCCTACTGATTACTGTACTGCACACGGCGACCGGTGAAGCCTCTGGTGACGAGGAAAAAATTCTCCAGGAAAGAATGGGTGCCGGACTGATAGGTGTTGGTAGAAGGACACTTCAAAGTGGCTAGGTAACGCCAGGTGTTTGACTCAGGCGTGAAGAACCACGCCGAGTAAAGAGTATTACCTGAACCATCCGGACGAATACGTGTAATGAACTTGTAGGTGTTTCCGGCCACCCAGTTGAACACTAGATATGTTTACCATCCGTCGCCCTCATTATCAAACCTACCGACAGCGACTCCTGCGCCACTACTCACGACCGTGGTCTTCTGACCGTTCCCTGCGTCCCAGACGGAGAACAAAATCCAGCGGTCATTTTCTCTGACCTGAATCCCGGAGTATCCACCATCAAAGCCCGCAACCATGAAATACGAGCCGACGACATCCTGGCCCACTGGAACGGTCACCTCGTTGAAGAAGTACTCGGTGTTGGCCGGGACAATGTAGTTCATGTGAACCGATGGGCCGCGGCGCGACCAGTAGTAATTCGCTGGGTCGTTGGCATAGTTGAGCGAAGAGCTCGTAGTCACACTCAAGCCCGACACGTCACCAAAGTAGCCACCATCCTTAGACACACCCTGCAAGTTCACCTTCACATAGCCGGCAGCGGTCACATTGACAGTGCCGACAGGATAGGTTTTGGGGGTTGTGTCAGTGAGTTGGACGGTGAACGGGGTTTCGTTGATGGTGATTCTGACAGTGCTGTTGTTGCTGCCAGCAAGGTAAGCGTTCAGCCCGATCATCACCGAGCCGGTGGAGGCCATGCGGAAGTATACGCTAGTAATGGTGTTTGCGCTGCTCTAGTTGGCTAGGCTATGGTCGTTGATGACCTCGTTGGCTCCTGGAGGCGAGGTCGTGATGAAGGTATTGCCTGCCAATGCCACGATCTTTGCTGATATGGGTAGTGGAAAAGGTGTTGATCCTTACAATTCGATTCAAGTCAGCGAGAAGGCACGTTTCTAGTAGGTTATTCTCGTTCAGAGAAGACAGCGCTGTTGGAGTGGCGCATTTCTAATTGGTTGGACATCCAGAATGAACATGAGGTCTCCGTTGCTTCTATGCATATCGTCACAGTGAGATAACGCGAGAGCTATCTAGATGTTCAAAAATCAGACATTTATTTTTGAGGAGATTGCATCATTGCGATGTTAGTATGAACTGTGACTTGAGAATTAGAATAATTTTGCGCACGGCAGACATGTCTTCTGATCAGGCAGGAAGACATCAACAGATTATCAGGTCGTATAATCACATCATAAGCGCCGGTATGTGCTGTTAAGTTGAAGTTATAAGTTCTAGTTAAAGTCCACGAATGTATTTGCACGTGGTGACATTTTGATATCATCTTATTAATATCTGAATCTAATCTTATCACCTTTACTTATTGCAGATGCCAAAAATGGTAATTCCAAGAAAAAACAGGCAAAGGCAAGTTCTGCGAGAATACTTAGAAGTCTGAAAGTCTGATGCAAATATATGACTACATAGCGTTTTCGCAGACAAAGAACCACTTTAGTCTGAATATTTCTGAAACGGAAAAACAAGTAAATCTGATATGCAAGGCCATACGGATTACTGAGAAGAGGTTGCAGAGAGACTTAACACTTACGCGTATCACCCAAGCATCGACGAAATCTTCACTACAAGGATATGTAAATATGTCATCAAATCGTCCATATCCTATTTCTCCACCTTATTTTCCCTCCTCAGATGACACAGGTAACAGACTGAACGAGCCAGTTTGCAGAAAGCCCAAGCTTGGTCTCGCCAACCCAACCAGTGATGATCGCCGCGGTTTCTGCTGCGGTCTCACCGTCAGCGGAGATCTTGTCCTGGACGTTGAAGGTCGAATCGGTGTTGGCAGTGAAGGTAGAACCAAAGTTCTAGAGTTCATTTTACGGATTACTGTAGTAAACAAATCGGATTAATACGTACAAAGATGTCTCCTCCCGTATCAATGGAAAGAGCTCTCCCGATGACTGAAGAAGTGTAACATATAAGTAGTCCACAATATGATTATGTGGAAGTGCGAGCCGTACCAAAGTTAAATTCACCATCGGCAGGAGTGGTGACGATGACGTCAGGCTTGAGGACGAAGTCGCAGGTCACTGGATTGGCCTGGCGCTTTTCAAGGATGGTAGAAGCGCTAACGGCAGTGATGGTTGCGAGAGTAATGAGGACGTTGGAAATTTTGAAGATCATAATGGTGCAAGTTTGTTGGTTGTTTGAGCTTTCAGATGATGTGAATTTCTGAGCATTCGATGTATTGAGCGAGAGTTTTTATAGGTTTTTGGTGCGGAATCTTGAGGCCGCTGGGCGAATTGAACACATAAGAACTACTACCGTGTTGAGAGTATGGGAACATTGAGAAGACATCCTATTACAGGGTCATATTTAACCCCATGTTTACGGGGAATGGAGAGTAGCGAATTCTGAGTTTGGGGTAATTATAAGCAAGAACGTGATAAATGAAACGCGTACTGTCAATCTCACATTTTATGGAATACTTATAGACTTGACTGTTGAATTTGTAGTAGCCATAGTGACCTGACACGATCGGATTATACATTGCACCGCGTGCACAGCCGTTGACTTTCAGTGTATGTAAATGTAAATATTGCCGGGAGTATTAATGTATTTGGGATTTTGTAAACCATAATAGACATGGTCTTTCGATTTGAGTATAATAAAAGTCGGGGACGAGAGGGATAAGAAATTAAAGTAGTCAAAACGATGATAACGAAAGGACCAAGGACCCTGCTATGGAGAGAAAAACGGAAAATGTCAAACACAACAGAATGTGTCCTTGTACTAATACTACACGATGCCCCTATCCTATTCGTTGTCTGTTCAAAGGCTCTCCTGGAATTTACTTCCCTCCACAGGTTCTGGACCTGTTGTAGACCGCGTATTGTCAACACCACCATCATCCCGGTGAGAACCACGACCCAAGGTAAATCCACGCGTCTGATCATAATCTGCATCTCCATTTGTGGCTGGACCATTGGCGCTCGTGTGGGTTTCCGCGTTACCGCCGGCCTGGGGCGAAGGCATTCTGTACAAAGGCGAATGTGTACCGTTTGCATGTGTTGATTGATAATGCGTCAAAGGACTAGAAATTTGGGGAGCACCTTGATTTAGGCTTTGGTGATGGGCAGGTGGGCTGTAGTGTGTGGGCGGCGTAGTGTGACGCGCAGGCGTTGCAGCACGATCTATGGCAGCGCCGTCGTCATTTTCTAACCCTCTTTCTTGCCTGTCGTGGGGCTGACGCCCCTCAGGCGCCTTCTCCATCTGACGCTTGCTTAGTCGACGCTGAACGTTCCCATTCCCATCGCTGTGTGCGGGTTCATCATCGTCATAAGTCCCCGGAATGGGGCGTTTCTTCTCTACCTGTAAAGAAATTTAAGACAAGGTGATCAGGGTTAGACGAGGCAATGTACTCACCGCGTATCCGTTCGCGCCAATCTCAACTAATGGTTTGCCACCGTGATGTTGGGGGTGAGTGTATCCAGGGGGCACATCGTCTTCATACTCTCCGTCGTCAGCCTCCCCCTCCTCCTCTTCGACGCTACTGCCTTCTCCTTCTTCTACATCCTCATACTCGTCTTCTTCCTCTCCACTGACGTAGCCAGCACTTCTAACTGCGGCTTCAACCGGGCCAGTACGTTCAATTTGTTCGCTGGCAACGAGATACCGAGCACAAAGCATGCGAATATCATTCCACCATTCCATCATGTCTTCCCTACTACGTGCCCTGAAACTCCACGCGATGGAGCTTCCTTTGTCTCCGCCATTACCACCACCAGCGCCTAGAAGAGCGCGGAAGCTACCGCTCTTAGTAGTGCCGGTCCCATCCTTGCGACCTTCGATATGAAATTTGGAAGATTTCGCACTAGGCGAAGATGGGGGACCGAGGGTGCAACTCGGAAGGAAAACAGAGAATGTAGGGTGTTGTCCCGCACTAGTATTTGGGTCCGACGAGGCGTATGAGTGAAGATAACCTGCAGGTGTGAGAACGAAGTAAGACTCTTGATACGATCGAGTGAACCGCTTTTTGCGCTCGAGATGCCCAGTATGCACGGGAATGACGCTGGGATCGTCTTTGAGTGGATAAGTGATTGCTTCTGGGTTACGAAGAGGTGTATCGGGGTCGAGGAGGTGATCACTACGTCCAGAAAAGGCAATCCATTCGCGATCGGGGGGAAGAGCGGATAAGGATTTCGTGAGAGAAGCGAACACGTCTGATGCAGAGAGGAGGGCCCGCGAATTCCACTCGTCAAAAGTTTGCCATGCGGATTGGATGGATTGTATGATGCCGGACTCAAAGGTTGCCGAATTTTGCTGCATGATGATGATCGATTTCTGGAGCAAATTTTCTTCAAGAACTTGACGATTCAATTGACGGGTTACAAGCAGGTTCGCAACATATCTAGGAGAAAAAGCTAAGGACAAATGGTTTTCTGTATGAAAGCAATACGTACGGATCTGTTTTAGCGGTGACGTGCATAGGCGTATTTTTGAATGCGGAAATATTGTTTGCGAGGTCGCCAACAAGTTTCGTCGAGAGTTCACGTTCTTTGGCAACTGTGGCCGCCAATTTTCCCGTGTCGTTTTGAACGTTCTACGACGGCAGCATCAGCATGCAACAGTTATTTGAAACAAATAGGTTTGACTTTGATATGGGCCTTAACTTCAGCACGAAGCTTTTGGAGGTGTTGAACAATGGAACTATCAATCGTGCGGCCGAGGTCAGCATGCTGGTCAGCGATGATACGTGTCTTGTCACGAATGCTATAATAAACGTCCTGTAGAAAAGTACGTAAATGACGAGAACACAACCGAGTTGAGAGTGAAGGTTGTGCTCCAAGACACGGAAAAGGGGTAGGAGACTTGCCTGTAATCCGCCCTCCCCTAAAAATTGATTCCCAGCCCGGAAAGGAACTTGAATGACACCTGCCAACTTGTTGAGTTCACGAGCAGTGTTATTCTCGATGTCAGCGATGCCCTATAAATGATGAATGACATTAGTCTTGGAATGAAAGGGCGCAGATATCTCAGACATTGGAGCAAACCGCGTCATGTCCGAGTGTAAAAAAAGAAAACGCGAGTACAAGAGCAAAATATGAACAGCGACACTGAAAAAGTAACCTACCTCAAAGTAGGCAATGAGTTGCTTCACGATAGCCTTCCAAGCTACGAAGCGCTCTATGAGAACATCAGCTGGTTTGAGATCCTGAAGCTCGATATTCTTCTTTATAAGAGACTGGTTTTTAGAAAGAGTAGAGCCGTGGCGGCTTCCTCTTGAGATTGAGGTCGCTCTTGAGATGGTGCCATTTTCCTGAGAGTGATTCATTGGAAAGGGGGATAAACGAAACACGCTGCACGAGACAAACCTTTATATTGTGATGTAATTAGACGCTGACGTCAAATAACAATTAGAATCAAGCATGCACAAATAGAACAGCACAGCACAGGGACACGTAGATTGCGGCTCAAATTTTTCTTTCCACCATCAACACTTTCTATACCAACCATGAATTCAGGCGTACAGAACCTCGTCATCTCCCTCGGTGCAATGCAAGGTAACACAGTTACTCCCACATATCTCTATAATCACTAACTCTCTCTTCAGTGGCGCGTAAGATCCCCTTTGACGACCCGGTCATTCTCAACTATGTTCGCGCTGCATATGTCCTTGCACAGGTTGTTATTCTCGGTGCATACTACTACGTTTCGTTGACTGTAAGCGTTTCATTGTCTTTTCTTCTATTCATTCATTTTCTTTTCTCAAGGTCAAGCGCAAAAATGATCAGACTGTGCTCAAATACGGTTCGTTTTTTTTTCTAGCCATACTTTATGTTGCTTATCGCCTCCAGTGGAAGCTCCCAGCGGCATGGTATGTTCATTTACACCCATGTTTAACGCTTGTTTATGCCCTATCTTCAGAGCCAAGAACCCGGGCAGCTTGTTACAACTACCGTCCGTGACTATGATCTATCAGAGGTGTCAAAACTTGTGAGTACTCCCTGTCTACCATCCCCCCCTTTTCACCTCCGTTTTCCCCCTATTCGCCGTTATCGTACTTTGTATCATTTCACCGTCCACTGGTTGTACTTCTGGCTCCAATCAACGTCCTCTTGACACCAGTTTCGCGCCCCCTCTGCTCTCCTTGTCTGCTATAATTGCTTCAAGTGTCCATGTCTTTCCTTTCAAGTACTGACTTTTGACCCACATACAGCTCCGCGCCGCTTACATGGGTATCGCTATGCTCGCCGTAATGCATGGCTACTTCAAGTACACTCAGCCCCTCTTTATCCAGGCTCTCATGGGTCTGAAGGGTCTCTACGATGCGAAACCGGTTGCCATCCACATCCTAGGCAAACCTGCGGAGGGTGACCTCAAAAGGCCGTTCAAGACACCCAGCATGTTCGGACGTAAGCCACCAGTATTCTTTTTTTTTCGTTACTAATACGTTTTTACCTTTAGCTACTGGTGGTCCTGCAACCGACGCTGCTGCAATCGCCGAGGCAGAGAAACGCGTTGGCGCTAAGAAAGAGGATTAGCTTCCTCTGGCGGAATATTATATGGCTGTGTGGGATTTCATGTATGACAGGGGATTTATGGTGTTTTTTATGTTAAAAGGGTGCAATAGTACCTCGCCATGGCGGGCCCCTCCAGGCTCTATCCTTCACCTGTGTAGAGATAGGTTGAATTTAATACTGGACAACCCCTTAATCTCTATCAATCTCGCTGTCGATTCTTATTCTCGGACTGCCAAGAACCCTCAACCAGAAGGGAATCACTGTGCGATGCTACTTGGAATAGACTGACACCGGTTAGTGGGATTTTGAACCTTGTGCATTCGTTGTACAGCATAGTCTGATTTAGCACCACCGGAGGCTAAATTAGCTTCAGCAGAGTGTCTTTCGTGGTCTCGACGAGCCTTCCACCAGCAGAAATTCACGATGTTGCAAAATTCCATCGAGTTGCGCTGTTGTTGTGAGCCTTACTTGGGAATTTCAGATATCACACTGAGCAACTGGCGGGATACGTCTTGTTATGTAGTATCAATTTTCATTGTGGCATGCGTACTTGATGGCTTATCCAATTATGTGTGCATTGTGCGGGTCCTACATCATTCCCACGACCTAGGTTTGATTTGCTCGGTCGCTCGGCCCTTGCTCTCAACCGCTCCCAACCAGAATAGCATCACTGCGCAATGCTACTATGAATAGACCGACACCACTTGGTGAGATTTTGAAGCCTGTTCTCGTACTGTCGAGTTCTTATTCTCTTCTTTCCTGCCTAGCCTCAACTACAACGCGCAGCCATCCTATTCTCGTTGTTGAACCTGAATTCTCACACTTAAAGCCGCCCATCAAAACCACGACACCCCTCGTTTCTTCCTAACCACATCTTGCGCAATGACATTCCTAAATGTTCTACGATTCATCACTCTAGGTGAGATGATTTACTCGATTCAAGATTCATTCTAACAAATATTATGACAATGTAGGTGCTGCGACGTTATTGAGTCTGGCTATTCTCGGCTCTTCGTCGTTTGAGAACGCGAGAACGTCTCCTAAATTCCATTGTTAGTGTCAAATCTTCAATTGTATCATCTCTCATCGTCTTCGATCAGACACGATGTTCACGTTTCCATTTGCATTAAGTATCATCACGCTTATATTTATCCCTGTAATGTAAGCCTTGTGGCATTGTCGTTGTAATTTACTAACCGCCTCACTGCAGAATGACTATCGAACGACGAACAAACAATAAGCGAGAAAGTAACATGGCGTTTCTTTCCACAGTCATTTGCGAACTTCCACTCCTCGTACTCTTCCTCCTGCTCTGGTTCATATGTGCCCATACCGGAATTAACGAATTTTTCGGACCCTTTAGACACTGTAACAAAGGTCAAGGCGTTGGTGTCATGGCAGCGGGTCTAGACGTTTTGTCACATTGCAAAGTCGTTGCGGTCGTACACGGCTCTTCCTGGTTGGCATGTTTTGCTTGTGAGTTTACCTCGCATGGCCTCGTTGATCCATGGCGCTGACATTGGGAATAGTTTTAATCATCTCTGCATTCTCTGGTCTTTTCGCTTTGCTAGCTCTCCTGCGCCAAGGGAGAAACTTATTCACTCTTCGACTTTCTGAGCTGACTGCCACAGGTCGTCCCTTGTTGAGCGGTAGCGGTGGGAAGGAATTTCACTGAGAAATTTGGTGAGGTTAGAATTTTGAGGTTTGCATGAGGTTCTCGCATGTTGCCTCCCTGTATTACTGTATATTTGAATCCTCTCTGAACTGGTGTTGCCGTCAAATCTCCACCAATGTTTAAACCCTTCGTGGTTAATAGTTCTGAACCTCTCTGTCAAGCAGAAATCAATTTATCCATGCATTCTACTTTGCCATGCCAATAGGGCATCAACTTGAGCGCTATAGAGCCAGAAAGTGAGTCAAGACCTGCACTGAAGCGCGCCAGGTTTCTAGGCACAGAAGAGAGCCGCAATTTATTCATGCTGTGGCTCATACAAAAGTAAAGGCAATACTCAATTATCAAAAAATCGTGCACTCAGCCTTCATGTAACTCCAGCCGGTCAATCACTATGCTCACGCGTAGTGAGTGTCACGGCCGGAATAAGCTAATAGATCTTGCCCTCATGTAAGTTGAGAACAAAATAAATCAGATGAAAGAAAGATAAAGTCGTAGTAAAATAATACAATACCCCTTGCCTATTTATCATCATCCAAGGCCCTTTGATATTATGAAGATAAGTGACAATACAAACACAACAAAAAGTAGATCAAAAAAGGGAATTTAATAGAGGGGTTAACATATAGAATGTATGTCCCCTAGAAAGGACAAACAGCTTAGGAACTGCAGGAACAATCTACAGCCGAGGTCAGTAAACCATGCTGATGGAGTAATACAGATAAACTTGCCATTGACTGACAAAACATATGCAGCAATTCCAATATCAGTCCATCCCAAACTGATGATTTCATTGTGCTCAATAAGTTCCGTGGTATACCAGTGATCAGCGGGTGATGGGAAGGCAGCTCCATAAAGCGGCACACTGCCACAGATCTGTGTGGGGTATACGTACCCAATAATTGCTGGGGCTGAGTTGAAACCACTGGGGGTAGGAGGAGGACTGCCATTTGTGGAGGTGAGATAGACGAAGTCCTGGGACGCTATACGCCCGAACGCATAAAGAGGAACGGTATTAATCTGGCCGGGAGACTTCCAACCGCGGAAGAGTGGTGATTCAATTTCAAATTCGAATCCAATCGTGTTATC
Organism: Cystoderma amianthinum; assembly: GCA_036936965.1. NCBI lineage: Eukaryota > Fungi > Basidiomycota > Agaricomycetes > Agaricales > Squamanitaceae > Cystoderma > Cystoderma amianthinum. The sequence goes on from JASFDA010000166.1 coordinate 25,448, forward strand.
GAAAGCAAACGACGCCTTAGTATTGATTCCATGCGACTTGGCCGGGCTCACGGAATAGGCTGTATAATATGTTGTGGCGACAGTGGGGTCTCCACAGGTGTCGGCAGCACGGCTCTGCAAAATAGAAAATATTTAACATTTAAGTTAACAATGGTTGCTGTCCACGCACCTGCACAGTCGAATTATAAGTCTTTGTAATGTCGCTTCCCATGACCAAAAATTGGCCAAGGAAGAGCGACACGAGACTGGCAACTGAGAAGCTTTTCATTGTAGAAGTTACGCCGGATTTCTGTCAGGAGATATGACAATGAAAGGAAGAGTGACGATGAAGGAACTGAGGTCAATGAAGTGTGTCCAGTCGTGCTTATATACAAATTCTGCATATGCTTACTTAGTTGGGTACCTTGGCCTCTGGTCTCGGAAAATCCAAAGTCCCAACCTCGAGCATGCGGATAATTTTTTGGACGGAAAAGGTGGTTTATTTATGGTTGTGGCGGCTCAACTTGGACTTTGTGCCCCATGCCTAGGTCTGGGGG
>JASFDA010000167.1:0-25912 GCA_036936965.1 Cystoderma amianthinum
ACCGAAAAAGGACGAGCCCGTGCAACTATATGGCGCAGAACTCGACCCAATGGTGCAGAATGCTGGTATACCAAGCTTGAGAACGAAAGGGACCATCTACCAGGAAGGAGTGAGCGGTATGCGAGGGTTGATGAAGACTGAGCGTTGTGCTCAAGGTTGTACCCGGCTGAAGAGGGGGTATGGTGCGGGCTTGGCAGGGTCTATAGCAGACAGCTATAGCCGGCGAGATTGAGAAGGAGCGGAAGAGCATAAAGGCATCCGCCAAAGTTTCCAGGGCGCTTCTACACTCAGTCAGAAAGGGAGTGTAGAGGCGGAACTTCTGCCACTGGTCTTCCCGCCTTTCTCGAGCACATGTCCAACACTTCGTTCAACAATGTCGGGTTCCCGCTTCGCTATGCGTTGGGGAGCACAAGTGCCACGACAATGCTAGCCACCACTCTGGGGATGGGCTTGACGTTGAGAAGCTGAAGGGATGGGATAAAAAAGGCAGTGCGCAGCACGCTAGGGTGGATATAGGCGACGGAGAAGATATCTGTGTAGTGAGTTGCGTACAGGAACTGAGACAAGGGTGGCAAGCTGCGCCGGAGTAGGGGAAGGAGATGGCGATATGATGTTGGGAAGGTGATGTGAGGAGGGGAAGTGGAGGTACTAGGTCGGGCAGAATGTGTACGGTAAGTGAAAGGAGGACAGGCGTACAAGGTGAGGACGGAGGTCAGAGTGACATTCATTGAGAAAGGGCTGTGTGGCACAGAGCTCGACCCAATCATGGAGAACACCAAGATACGTAGCTGCGATGGAAATATAGACAACCCTGAGAAAGAACATCTACCAGGAAGGAGTGAGCCGTATGCAAGGATTGACTGTCGTGCTCCAGATTGTACCTGGTTGAAGACAGCGTGGTCATCTGAGTACGGGCTTGGTAGGGGTTCATAATGGATACGGCTATAGCTGGCGAGGGCACGGAAGGGAGCAAAGGCATCCTTGTTAAGGTTTACAGGGCGCTTCTGCACTCCCTTTAGTGGAGAGGTGGAGCTTCTGCCACTGCTCTTCTCGCCTTTCTCGAGCATGTGTCCAACACTTCTCGCGACGATGTCAGGTTCCCAGAGAAAATAAATATGCCGCAACGAGATGGCGGCGACTACTCCGAGGATGGGCTTGACGTTGAGAGGCCAAATGAGATGAAGAAGGCACAACGCGCAGGATGGGGAAGATATCTGTGTAGTGAGTGCTGTGCTGGAGTTGACGAAGGGGATGGCAATATGATTGAGGGTGGCAAAGGAGATGTGAAAGGAGCGAAGATTAGCAGAATTTTGCGTCTGCGGCGATGGTGATGTCGATGAGAATTCGACGAGTGAAGGGTATCCTTATCCTGCCACCAAAAACGGTATCCTCAAGTCCCACAGAACATTTCCAGTTGTTATATCTGGTTAGCGCAGTCCATTGCCCACTTGCTCGCAATTGTCTGTTGTCGAGAAACCCCGCAAACGTATGTGTACGTCCATGCTAGCGCTGAGAGAACTAAAATCAAGAGGAGTCATCATAGCTGTCCGAAAACAAGACACGCCTGCCACTGGCGATGCAGGCGGTGATAGAACTCTTTTATCAATGGTGTGAAGGAATAAGACAGACGAACCTGTCCACCTTGCTCATAATTACTCGTCCCCTATGTCGTTCTTTGATAAATCCAGCAATTTCGTCATCTCTGGAAGTCAATTTACTAACAATAATATTACAAACAAGCCTGACCCAGAGAAGAAAGGTGCGCGTTACCTTGCTCTAGACCACCTAATTTCCAAGCAGGGCTTTTTAGGCATAGATCTCTTGTTTGAACAAACAGTTCCTGGTGCATTCCACAACTCAGCCGAACGACATGATCCCCCAAAATGTCACCCAAACACTCGTGTCGCTGTTATTCAAGCCATTGTAGATTGGGTCGAAGATGACCAAAAAACGACATTTGTCAAGTGGATGCACGGTGCTGCTGGAGCAGGAAAGTCTGCGATTGCGCAGGAGATTGCAGAGCTTTACCACAAATCAGGACATTTGGCAGCCAGTTTCTTCTGGTCCCGAAATGCTGCTGGTCGTAGTAACGAAACACGCTTAATTTCATCCTTGGCATACCAGCTACTCATTGCAATTCCACAAATACGTAACCATGTCAAAGTGGCGGTTGAAACCGACCCCTCTATCTTTACTCGTTCTTTGGAGGCTCAAATGGAGTGTCTAATTGTCGGACCGTTAGAAAAAGTATTTGGTCATCGCCAGGAAATACAAGTCAATTCTGGACTTCCAAAGTTAATCATCCTTGATGGCCTTGACGAGTGTGGTACACCACAGGCTCAGCGATATATTCTCAAAGTTGTTGCCCGCACTATTCACAAATTTCCCATTCCTCTCTTCTTCCTAATAGCCAGCCGACCCGAACAAGCAATCCGTGCTTCATTCTGCAACGCCTCTCTCGTCAATATCACTACAAAACTCACTTTGAACGATAAATATCGGCCAGACAATGATATCAGGCTCTTCTTAGTCGAAAGCTTTGAGTCTGTAAAAAGTACTCACGAACTACGATCTCTTTTACCTTATGTCTGGCCTACCGAAAATGATATCGACCATCTAATACGCAAATCTTCCGGGCAGTTCATCTATGCGGCTACTGTTGTGAAGTTTGTCAACTCTCGGCAACAGCCTGACAAACAACTCAACATTATTTTGGGTATCACTGCTGCTGAGAGGGGTACTCCATTTGCCGAGCTTGACGCTCTGTATCGCCACATTTTCAGCTCGGTGGAGGATTTGCCACGTGCATTAGAGGTTCTAGCCTGTCATTTTCTGCTTGGTGTAATACGTGCCAACTCAGGGCGTTTCATTGAGGCAATCCTATCCTATCCTCCCGGAGAGCTTCAGCTCATCCTGATGGACCTGCATTCTGTTATCCAAGTTCCAAGTGCTGAGAATCCGTTAAGAGAGCTTCGCATCCTTCATGCTTCACTTGAAGATTTTCTCCTGGACCACACTCGTTCCGGAATTTGTTGTATAGATCAACCCAAAGCTCATGCGCGTATCGCACAGCATTTCCTGCGATTCCTCAAGCACTATTCGCACGATGCATCTAATAATGAGTTAGTGATGTCCCAACTGATCTGCAAATTTCAAGCTTAATGTCCCCTTTGTCCTAATAAGTGACCGACTGTTATCTTTCCTCTCCAACAAAAGAATTACTCGGTGATTTTTTAAGTTTTGACTTCCTAAAATGGGCTTTGTACTTGATAAACGTGTTCCCTGACTTGACACTTTACATGCAATCTTATTGTCAAATAATTTGCTTGCGTGATTGGTTGCAAGACCAAGTCTGTCTTTTTCATTTCTTTTGTCTTTTACCGCTAATAATTGTCTAGGAAAAACAGGCACAGGGCTATTTTGGTGTTGAATACAGTCTATCTAGGCATCATTCCCGCTCCTGGGAGGTTGCTCTACGTTTACTGTGTAAAAAATTTTGTGAGGCGCTTTCTACCGATTCGGACCAAGACATCATTGCTACAGCAATAACGCACCCTCAAATACTCCACCATTACAATCAGTTTGATTCTGAGGATGACACTGGGCCATTGGACCGAATCCTGGGTTGTGAGCTCAATCTGCATTTTTGTCTCTGTGATGCAGTAAATAAAGGCAAGGAACCTGTCGAACTTCAAACATATCTCCTTGATCAAGAATGTGCTGGAGGGAGCTTTGTACATGGTGGGACATACGCAAAATTGTCAGCAAAATTTTTGGACTTTATCCTTGAAATATGGTGAGTTTAAGTACTTATGTTCCACACGGAAATCAATTCACGAAGCAATGAAATCAGCGAACAGACAAAATACCGACAAGTAGAAGATAATCATGGAACACTCGAAGGAAGTGATATCAGGCTTGAAATCGATGACTATTACTCTGTTTCGTTTGCCATAAACACTCTTCCCTTCTATCTCTCAAACGCGCATTACACGCCGGGGCTTGCAAGGCATGCCTCCAACCTACCCAACCTCACATTTCGGCCCTTATGGAATGATTCACTATACCTAGAGGTGAAGGGGCTTCACCAGGCCATTGATCTGTATATAAAAGTGAGTCGCTAATTGTTATACCATTTTGGTAGTTAATATTTCCCGGTTCCATAGAAGAGACCTCTTACATTGGAAGCTGAAAACGCATGGCAGTCGAAACGTTGTAGGAGCAACGGGGAAGCCCCTGAAACGACTGATTTGGCTACGCCATTGCCAGCGGTACCTCAGCCACCCAAACGTCAGAAAGTTATGTATGCGATTAATTCAGACACGGGATTGGGGTCGGACATCTGCCTGTATCTTTAGTTCGAACGTGCGATGACTGTTCTTGCCTCTTTGCACCTTCTCTTTATACATATTAACAGAAAGACTTCGTAGTACAATGTATTATCACTCATAAAAAAAAAAAAAGACAGAAAATGTAAATGGCTTTTCAACTTATTTTTTGCAGTCAAAAAGTAAAATACAAACGTCTAAACTACTGCTTCCACTCGCCGAAGTACCAATATTTGCCAAAGGACAAGCTTGTGCTAGTAAGCAGCACCGAACTTAGCTGGACGGCATGGAAGTCTGTGACAAAGCGTCAGTGTACTAGGCTGCGCAGAAGCCATCAACCCTGGCATACCAGGGTACGACGCCATCATGCCAGGCTGGGAGAACAAGAACGACTGCCTGCGCAGGAGGAGCGAGCCATACCTCGTCAAGTCACGGTCGTTTTCGATTTCGTCATGTCTGTCCGATGATAGGCCATGTTCATCCGGATACAAGCTCGGACATCGTAAACACAATCGTCGCGGGCGAAATGAGGAAGGTCGCAAGGTGATGATGGGATCTGTCATTGGCGGGAGGGATTCCCAGGGCGCACCATTTTGTCCCAGGACGAGGTGTCATCGTCTGCACCTTCGACGCTCCCTTTCCGGATAGGTAGAATACTGGTGCATGTCTCGCTCTTCTCGAGTACGTCCAACGCTCTTTCGACAAGGTCGAGCTGCTGCTGACCGGTGTGTTCAGTTTCGTCCTCCTCATCTCGCAGAACAGTCCCTCTCCCCTAGAAGCAAACACTCCAGCGTGCACAAGAAGACTAAGGAATATGGCGAGTGACACAGCCACGATGATACCGATGAGTACACAGAGGATAGGCCTGACGTTGAGAGACTGGGTGAATGCGATGAGGAGATTGGTGCACTCAAGGCGGACAAAGCCGAGAAAGGGGGGAGAAAAATACAGGCACAGGCCGGAGGATGAGAGTAGGTACAATGAGTGCTGTTTTGGTTGTGATGAGGATGGAGAGCTGTGCGGTGCCAGGGGTGAACAAAGGAGAATGCAATGGATTTAAGGAGGGTGACAAAAGGAGAGGAAGGCGCGCTGGGGAAGGCTGACTGGAGTGAGTGGAAAGAGGATAGATATGCGGTGATTGGGGTCGGGCTCAGCAGAAGGTGAGAAAACACGCCCAACTGAGCAGACTGAGGATGGAGAGCAGGCTGAGGACAGAGATCAGGACCGATACTTGCGGAGGCACTGACATTTGTTGAAAAAAAGAAAAACCTATGTAACTATGTGGCACAGAATTCGACTCAATGGTAGAGAACGCCGGGATACCAAGCTGCAATGCAGGGATAGACAACCCTTGAACTAGGCTTGAGAGTGAGAAGGTCCATCTACCAGGAAGGAGTGAGCCATATGCAAGCGTTGTTGAAAATTAACTGCTGCGCTCGATGTTATGTCCGTTTGAAGACAGAACATGGTCATTTGAGTATGGGCTTGGCAGGGATCCATAGAGACAGATGTGGCCGCGAGATTGAGAAGGCGCCAGAGGGAGAGAGGGCATTTGTTAAGGTTTCCGGGGCGCTTCTACACTCCCTTTCTGGTGAAGGAGGACGGTCGAAGGAGAGCAAAGCGGAGACAAGGTCTAACGCTAGGAATCGTAAACACAACGGATCAGGTCTCTAATATCCATTGATACAAGGAGGACGATTGAGTCTACCCCAGTAAAGTTGTGCATTAGCGGAGGACACAGCGTGCGTTTTGTCGATGGCCATGTTGTTATTGAAGGCGAATATGATATTACATCAGTCATCATCCAAGTAAGTGGTCGAGCAGCGCGCAGAGTACGGTTACTTTGCGGCAACTGACAATACTATCAATATTAATGTTGGTTATAGATATGAGGGACTTACATCTTGCTCTTTAAGCCAATAAATCCGACAAGCAGCAGATACAAACTGAAATAGCGTCTGTTGGAGAGAAATCGCAAAAAGTAAAGTTGCGTCTATCTGTCGTCGCGTGTTATTTTCTAACGAGATCAGCGTTATCAACAGCGATTGTGCCTGTCAGTGTCATGTTGAAATGTGAAGCTTGTGAAGTGTCGCACCATGGCTTATGATTCTCTTCCGTCATACCCAACCTCTTATGAACAATAAAAACAACACACGTTATCTTACTCAACGCGTTACGAATACGGCATAAAACCAGTCAGTGTACAACTTCAACAAGGCACCCCACATTGAAATTTAATACAATGATAGGTCTTGCTGACCTCATGTTGTCCGTCATATTTAGGGTTCATCTCCACCTTAGGCCTCCGACCACCTGGAGTACTCTATATTTCTATTGACATTGTCATGGCAATCACATTTGTTCAACTTCATCGTGCACACTGGCATGTTTACTGCTACCGATCCAAAACTAACCCTGCCTCTTGTCTTATTCACAGTCCTGGCGATTTCGTGTCCTTGTCCTTTAAACTATACTTTGTCTGGTCTTCGTCTTGTATAGATATTCAAGGTTTCCAATATACAGACAATCCCTCGGTTCCAACAGCTGGCCATTATAGACTGAAACAAAAATAGCAAGTAATGATTTAAAAAAAATTGAGGTGACGTCGATGTCGAAGTTACTACCAAAACTGGCTTACTGACTACACCCGATTCCACCTTCTCCCCTGCACACGCAAACACTACGGATAATGCTCTCAAGTTTCGTAAGTGGCTCAAGCTGCCTTTCTAGAAATGACGAGGCGTCTAAAATCTACCGGAAACACTTGACGTATCTCCCACGTCCCCGCAGACCATTCAATCTGCCATGCCCAATTAATACATTCACACTGCCCGTCTGCTCCCAATTATCTGTGCTGTTGAGAATTAGGGGCCTGTGCTGACTGTGAGGACCTAGGCGCACCTGACTACGATTTGAGAACAGGTGGGCCACATTCGAAAAACTAAAATGACCCATTGACGCATAGGAAGCTGTCACGGCCATCCGAAAACAAGCCATCATCACCTAGCTGTCTACAGGATTACCTGATACACGCTCAGCACGGCCTCGTTGGCTCCTTGCACACTTTTGACGCTGAAAGAACAGGACAAACGAAACTTTTCACCCTCTCGCTCACACTCACCCGGAGGTTGAGCTGCTATGTCGTTCTTCGATAAATCTAGCCATTTCTTAATCTCCGGGGGGCAATTTACTAGTACCAATATCACAACAAGATCCGATACAAGGAGGAAAGGTGCATGTTGACTTGCTGTAAACAATATTTGATTTCTAAGCAGTACATTGTCCAGGCATCGATCTCTTGCATGAGCACATAGCTCCTGGTGCATTCCACAACTCAGCCGAACGATACGATCCCCCCAAATGTCACCCAAACACTCGCGTCGCTGTGATTCAGGCCATTGTTGACTGGGTCGAAGATGGACATAAGACAACACTCATCAAGTGGATGCGCGGCGCCGCTGGAGCAGGAAAGTCTGCGATTGCGCAGGAGATTGCAGAGCGGTACCACAAATCAGGCCGTTTGGCCGCTAGTTTCTTCTGGTCTCGAAACGCTGCCGGTCGCAATGACGAAACGCGACTGATTCCATCCTTAGCATATCAGCTACTCCTTGCAATTCCACAGATGCGTAACCATGTTGAAGAGGCGGTTGAAACCGACCCCTCTATCTTTACTCGTTCTATGGAAACTCAAATGGAATCTCTAATTGTCGCACCATTGACGAAGGCATTCGGTCATGGCCGGGGGGTACTGGTCAATTCTGAACTACCGAACCTGATCGTACTCGATGGCCTTGATGAGTGCGGTACCCCAGAAGCTCAGCAATATATTCTGAAAGTTATTGCCCACACCGTTCGCAAATTTCCCATTCCTCTCTTCTTCCTTATAACCAGCCGACCCGAACATGTGATCCGCACTTCATTCCACATTAACCCCCTCCTCGATATGACTGTCAGCCTTGTTTTAGATGAGAGATACCATCCAGACGACGATATCAGGCTCTTCCTAGTAGCAAGCTTTGAGTCTGTCACAAATACTCATGAACTGCGATCGCTTTTACCTCACGTCTGGCCTACCAAAAATCATATCGACCACCTAGTACGCAAATCTTCTGGGCAGTTTATCTATGCATCTACTGTTGTCAAGTTTGTGAGCACCTCCCGGCGAAGGCCTGACAAACAGCTTGACATTATTTTGGGTATCACTGCTGTTGAAAACAATACTCCATTTGCCGAGCTTGATGCTCTGTATCACCACATTTTCAGCTTTGTGGAGGACTTGCCCTGTGTATTGGAGGTTCTTGCCTGTCTTTTTCTGATTCATTCTACTCCCTATGATAACGTGGATTTTATTGAGACAATCCTATCCTATAGTCCCGGAGAGCTTCAGCTCATCCTGACTGACCTGCATTCTGTTGTGCAAGTCCCGGCTGTTGGGGGTGAGGATGTCAGGCTTCATATCCTTCATGCTTCGCTTCAAGACTTTCTCATGGACCACACTCGCTCCAGAAATCTTTTTATAGATAAATGCACAGCTCATGCAAATATAGCACGACATTATCTGCGATTTATCAAGCACTATCCGCACAATGCAGCTCGAGATGAATCTGATGACAATGAATCTGATGATGATGAATCTCATTATGAGTCAGTGATCTCCCAACTGATCTGCAGATGAGAAGCTTATTATCCTTGTTCTATTAAGTGAAGTTGCAGATGAAATTATTCTATACCTTGAATATCATTGTTCTCTTTGCTTTCCAACAAGAGAATTGCTTGATGATTTTTTTGATTTTGACTTCCTAAAATGGGCTTCATGCTTCTTGAACTGGTCTGGCAACACGGAACTTTACATGGACACCTGTTGTCAAATATTCCACCTACATGATTGGTTGCAAGGCCAAGTCTGTCTTTTTAATCTCTGACTTTTTACTGCTGACAATTGTCTAGAAAGCAAATGTACAGGGCTATTTTGTCCTTGAACATAGTCTATCCATGCATCATTCCCGCTCCTGGGAGGCTGTTCAAGATTTACTATGTAAAACCTTTTGTGATAGATTTCCTAATGACAAAGACATCATTGCTACAGCAATGACACACCCTCAAATATTCTACCATTACCTTCAGATTAATATGACCAAACATCTTCCATTCGACCAAATCCTAAATTGTGGGTCTGATCTGGATGATTTTCTCAATGACGGGGAGGAGGACCCTGTTGGACTTCAAGAATGTCTCTATCGTGCTGGAAAGTCCCCCGTACATGCTGGGACATATGTAAAATTGTCAGCAAAAATCTTGGACTTCATCCTTGAAACGTGGTGAGTTTAAGTATTTATATTCCAGACAGAATTCAATTTACCACGTGTTGGGGTTAGTGAACAGAAGAAACATCAACCAGGCCGCGCAATTGAATACTTCGACTCCGCTCTTCTCTCATTTGCCATCAAAATACTCCCCTTCTATCTCTCAAAAGCATATTATGAACCAGAGCTTGCAAGGCATGCCTCCAATCTACTCAAATTTAGGGTTCGGACCCCGAGGGGCGAACTGCCTATACAAGTGAAGGAGCTTCACGAGGCTATTGATCTGTATCCAAAAGTGAGTCGCTTGATGTCATACTCTTTCGACAGTTAATCTTTCCTGATTTGATAGAAGCGGCCTCCTACACCCGAAGCTGAAAGCCGACAGCAATTGAAACAATATAGGAATGACGAGGAAACCCTTGAAAGGACTGATACTATACCTACAACTGGCTTGTCATCGCCAATGATACCTCCACCTGCCAAACGTCTGCGACTTATGGATTTTCCTAATCTAGCCATGGGATTGGAACCAGACTTACGATGACTATTCTTATTTTTTTTTGTGCTCCCCATTTATACATATTATTATATTAGGAAGAGGGCCCAGGACTTTGTAGCATTATGTATCATCCCTCACAAAAAAACAAGGAATGTAAATGCCACTTCGATTTATTTTCAGCAGTCAAAAAATAAAATGCAATGGCTTGCTCGAGACAAGAGTCCGTGTGGTCATTCGTATCTACTCTATATAATTTTTTTGAAAAAAGCTGTGCCAAGTGCAGTGTGAACGTTGACATCGTAATTGAGTCTAAAGGAATGTGGATTGATTTCGCGCATCGGATGAGCAGTGAGGTAGAGATCATAGGATCATAGTGGGAGGTGGGAGATGCTGTTGAAGTAAGCGAGTGATTGGCAGCCGAGACTTGGGATATTGAATGAGAAAAAGATTTGATAAAAATATAATGATTCAGATTTTGCCTTATTATAATTCTGAAGATAACGTAGTGAAGGGGGTCAGTGATATGTAGGGGTAAGTAAGAAAGAAAATGCCGTGTAGAGAGGCGCGATGCGTGAAGAGAAAGCCGTTCCATATAGTATCAATACCACAACGAAGTGGGAGGTAAATAAAAATCAAAATAGAGGATGAGTGAATGGACTGGAAGGAAGGAAAAGCAGGAACTATGATGGGGGCGGGATACATACTCATCGTTTGGGTTGACATTATGTTCGTGATAAGTGATGTTTGTAGTGATGACGACGTCGAGACTGGCTGCACCTGCCGACTCAAACACATCCTCGTCTTCCTCCTCCTGCAAAGCAGCGAACACCGCAGAGGGAGCTCTTGATTCTTAAAAATGGCTCGAGCTCCCATGTCGTCGAGAAGGACGAGCCTGTATTACTATGTAACCCCGAATTCAAACCCGACGGCGTGGTAGACTGCGACGAAGAGAACCAGGCTGCTGCGAAGAAGCCATCAATCCCGGTGTACCAGAGTATGACGCCGTCACACCAGGCGAGCCAGGATCGAAGAGCGAGAACGTCAATCTGTGCGGGAGGCGTAAGCCGTAAGTCGTCGAGTCACCTTCGTATTGATCTTGTCATGTCCGTTCGACGATAGACCATGTTCATCCAAATACGAGTTTGAAGGGGTTCAGCATAGACACAGTCATCGCGGGCGAAATGGGGAAGGACGCGAGGTAGTGGCATTATCGTCTTCGCCTTTAACGCTCTCCTCCCGAGTAATAGAGATTTTCTCGCCTGTCTCAAGTACGTCCAACGTTTCTTTTGATGAGGTCAAGCTGCCGCTTGCTTGTGCGTTCGGTTTCGTCCGCTTCGTCTTGCGAAATAGGTTGTCTCTGATTGTCATAACGATACCAATGAGTATGCGGGAGATAGGATTGACTTCGAGAGACTGGACGAATGTGATAAGAAGAGCGATGCACGCAAGGTGGACAAAATGGAGGAAACACCGGCATGGCGAGTGGTGTGAGACCGGGAGATGGGAGTAGCTACGATGAGAGTGCCTGTGAGGTGCCGGGGGAGTGAACGAGGAAGATGGATTTGAAGAGGGTGGCAACTGGCGACAAAGGGTACTCAAATATTACATAAGCCACCGAGATAAGCTCGGCAGTGGGCACAGTGAACAGATTCGTCTGTTCACCCTCTTGCTCATAATCACCAGTGACCCGCCCCCTATGCCGTTCTTTGATAAATCCCATGGTTTCGTGATCTCCGGATGTCAATTTACTGATATTACAACCAAGCATGATTCAAGAAAGAAAGGTGCGCGTTGACTTGCTCCAGACCACTTGGCTTCCAAGCAGCGCATTGTACAGGCATCGATCTCTTGTATGAACACACAGCTCCTGGCGCATTCCATAACTCGGCCGAACGTTACGACCCTCCCAAGTGTCATCCAAACACTCGCGTCGCTGTGATTCAGGCTATTGTTGACTGGGTCAAAGATGGACATAAGAAAACACTCATCAAGTGGATGTACGGTGCCGCTGGAGCAGGAAAGTCTGCGATTGCACAGGAGATTGCAGAACGGTTCCATAAATCGGCACGTCTGGCCGCTAGTTTCTTCTGGTCCCGAAATGCTGCTGGTCGCAACGACGAAACACGCTTAATTCCATCCTTAGCATATCAACTACTCCTTGCAATTCCACAGATACGTAGCCATGTCGAAGAAGCAGTCGAAACCGATCCCTCTATTTTTACTCGTTCCATGGAGACTCAAATGGAATCTCTCATTATTGCACCACTGATAAAGGCATTTGGTCATGGCCAGGGGGTACCAGTCAATCCTGAACTACCGAACCTAATCATACTTGATGGACTTGATGAGTGCGGTACCCCAGAAGCTCAACAATATATTCTCAAAGTTATCACTAACTCTGTTCGCGAATTTCCCATTCCTCTCCTCTTCCTTATAGCCAGCCGACCCGAACATGTGATCCGCACTTCATTCCACGTTAACCCCCTTCTTGATATCACTGTCAGCCTTGTTTTAGATGAGAGATACAATCCGGACAATGATATCAGGCTCTTCCTAGTAGCAAGCTTTGAGTCGGTCACAAATACTCATCATCTGCGATCGCTTTTACCTCACGTCTGGCCTACCGAAAGTGATATTGACCACCTAATACACAAATCTTCTGGGCAGTTCGTCTATGCATCCACTGTTGTGAAGTTCGTGAGCACTTCTCGGCGACAGCCTGATAAACAGCTCGACATTATTTTGGGTATCACTGCTGCTGAAAAGGATGCGCCATTTGCCGAGCTTGATGCTCTGTATCACCACATTTTCAGCTCGGTAGAGGATTGGCCATGTGTATTGGATATTCTAGCCTATCTTTTTCTGAGTCCAGATCGCACCATCAGACCAGGAGGTTATATTGAGACACTCTTGTCCTATAGTCCTGGAAAGCTTCAACTTATCTTGATTGACCTCCATTCTGTTATGGAAGTCCCGGGTCCTGAGAATGAGTTTGCAGACCCTCGTATCCTTCATGCCTCGCTTGAAGACTTTCTCATGGACCCGAGTCGTTCCAGAAATTTTTTTATAGATCAAGCCAAAGCTCATGCACGCCTAGCACAACATTGCCTGCGATTTTTCAAGCACTATTCATACGATGCGGCTAGTGGTGAATATAATCAGTTAGTGATGTCCCAACTGATCTGCAAATCGGAAGCTTAATAGCCTTCTTGTTCTAATTAGATTGTCTCATGACCTTCACTTTCACTGTTCTCATTCTTCAACAAAAGAATTACTTTACGATTTTTTTGATTTTGACCCTGTAAAATGGGTATCCTACCTGATTAACATCTCGAATGATGACTTGGACATGTACATGTGGTCTTATTATACAATAATTCGCATATATGATTGGTTACAGGGCCAAGTGTGTCTTCTTAATCTATTTTGCCTTTTACTGCTGATGACTGTCTAGGAAGTGAATGTACATGGCTATTTTGGTCTCCAATGCAGTCTATTCGCGCATCATTCCCACTCCTGGGAGGTTGCTTTAGATTTACTATGTAAAACATTTTGTGACAGACTTTCTAGCCACAAAGACATCATTGCTACAGCCATCACACATCCTCGAATACTCTACCATTACGATCACATTTGGCCTTCTAAATCATTTAGCAAAATTCTAAAGTGTGCACCCATTCTGGACGATTGTCTCGACGACGCACTGGCAGAAAATGAAGGCAAGGAACCTATTGAACTTCAAAAATATCTCCATTGTGCTGGAAGGTCCTTTGTTCATGGTGGGACATACGCACAATTGTCAGTGAAAATCTTGGACTTTATCCTTGAAATGTAGTGAGTTTAAGTGTCCATGTCCCAGACAGAACTCAATTCACCATGCATTGTAATTAGTGAACGGAGAAAACACGAGCAGGCAGAAAATATTGATGGAACATTTGAAGGAAATATTGAACTCGGTGACTGCTGTCATATTTCATTTGCCCTAAAAATTCTTCCATTCTATCTCTCAAATGCATATTATGAGCCAGAGCTTGCAAGCCAAGCCTCTCACATCTCAAACGTACTCAAAGCCACAACTGAGGCCTTATGGGCTCATGTGTTCATAGAGTCAGTGAAGGGGCTTCACCTAGCTGTTGATCTATATCTAAAAGTGAGTTGCTACATGTCATGCCTTTTGATAGTTAACAGTTCTATAGAAGAGGCCATATACATCCGGAACCAAAAGCCGATGGCAATTAAAACGCTGTAGGAATGGCGAGGAAACCCTTGGAAGGACTGACTTGGCAATGACTGGCTTGGCATTGCCAATGATACCCCCGCCTCCCAAACGTCTGAAGCTTATAGATTTGCTCAATCCAGCCACAGAACCGGAACCAGACGTACAGTGACTGTTCTTGTTTTTTTTGTGATTCTTGTTTATGCGCATTGTTATATTAGTAGGAGGACTTTGAAGTACTATGTATCGCTCCTCACAAAAACGCAGGGAATTTAAACACTGTTTTAGTTATTTGCTAGAGTCAAGGAGCGGAATGCCATGGCTCGTTCGAGATAAGAGCCAAAATATGTTTCTTGCACCTGCCTGTATCTTTGCACGGCTTTGTAATAAATATCCCCAATGCCGCCTCAAATTATTTACTGCAATCAGAAAGGGAAATACGATGGCTCGCTTCAGACAAGAGTCTGTGTTACGTGTATCCGTACCTACTCTATGTAGCATATACATTGATACGATAAATACGTCCATATGAATGTGAATTTATTTCATGCATTGGATGAGATAGTGGTGGGGGGTGGGAGGTGGTGTTAAAAGCAGTGGTCGGCGGTTCAGGCTTGAGATGACGAATGAGATAAAAAAAATTATCTGAATGATATCCTAGTGAAGGGGGTAAGTAAAATACAGGGGTAAGTCAGAAAAAAAAGTAATGTGGAGGGGTAAAGCAACGTGTAAAGGCAGAGCCGTTCTAAATGATATTTATACAACAGCAAAAGCGGCAGATAAAGAATGGGAATAAAGGACGCGCAAATGGAAGGGATGAAAAAAAGAACTATGATGGGAGACATACTAATCGTTCCAGTTCAAGTTCAAATTTTCAGCATCCAGGTTGGAGGCGGTCCCCCGCTCTTGTTTGCGTTCGCGAAGAAAGTGACTGCACCCACACCGCCGGCTCAGGTACATCCTCGTTTTCCGCCTCTTTCACAGCAGCAAATGTCGCAGAAGGAACCCTTGTCTCGTAAATAGCTTGAGTTCCCTTGTCCTGTCGACACATGCAAATTGCTACTCCCGCTGCCCATGTTCATCGAAAAGGATGAGCCTATACTACTACGAAACACCGAACTCGAGCCCGATGGCGTGGCAGGTTGTGACGAAGAGACAGGGAACGCCAGCGTATTAGGCTGCGAAGAAGCAGACATCAACCCAGACGAGCCAGGCCGGCAGAGCAAGAACGGCGAGCCAAACGTTGTCAAGTCACAGTCATGTTGGAATTTATCATGTCCATTCGACGATAGGCCATGTTCATCCGAATCATCGTAGACACCGTCGTCACACGCGAAATGGGGAAGGGCGTAAGGTGGATCTGTCATTGGGGGGAGGGGTTCCCGGGGCGGTCCCACAACGAGGGGTTATCGTCTTAACATTTGACGCTCCCCTTCCGGATAGGTAGAGCGCCGGTGCTTGTCTCAAGTACATCCAATGCTTCCTTTGACGAGGTCAACCTGCTGCTTGCCTGTGCGTTCGGTTTTGGCCTCGTCTTGTGGAATATGTTCTCTCGTGTAAGCGAACACCCCAGTATGCACGAGAAGACCGACAAATATGACGAGTATATGACTGCCATAACGATACTGAGGAGTACACGGGGGATATGCATGACGTTGAGAGATTGGATGGATGCGATGAGGGCCATGCACGCAAGGCGAAGAGGGGCGAAATATAGGCACGGCGGGTGGTGTGAGGCTAGAAGATGAGAGTAGCTGCGACGAACACTGTTTCGGTTGCGATGAGGATGGTGAGCTGTGCGGTGCCGGAGAAAATGGCAATGAATTTGAGGAAGGTAGCGAAGAGGAAAGGGAGGAAGTGAAAGTAGCGCACTGGGCGGAAGGCTGAGGTTTTTCTGAGGTGTACATGAAGTAATAGTGACTGCACTGTCCTGACCAACTGGTTACTTGTCATCCGATGACTTTAGGGAAGACCAGCCAGGCATGTCAAAGTGAAAGCCCGCACTATCCCAGCTAGGCGTAGTACGTTTATGCTCGAGCGAGAGAAGGGCCTGAGCTATTACGCTGATCAGTCATTGCACCTAGTAAGAAGGCGGGCTTGGCGGGCAGCGCAAGTGACAAAGAAAGAGAATATGTTGAGACGACAGGTGGTATTGGCCTGGAGAATGAGGGCGGTTGTGAATATGAATGCTTCAGGATGTATCTTTGTAACTTACACAGCGCGCTTTTGACGAGGGTGCAGAGGTAGATAACCGCGTTGATGGGTTTCACAGAGTACTGATGATGTGAGAACCTGACTGGGAGTGTTGATAGTACATGTTGACGGATCGCCACGAGTAGGCTACTGTAGTATACGCTGGCATCAGAAGTCCAAGTCTTCACCAAAAAAAAGAAAGAACATACTTATTCCACCGGTTGGTTGTTTCTTCCATCCTCTGGTACACGCTCGACAAGTGGGGATTCGAAGCCATTTTACAAAAGATTTGCTAATGCCCTTTCATACGCCACAATCGCTTTACTATTACACATATAACACCGTTATCTTGCATGCCATCCGTTTATTCGTCCTCGTCAACGGTATAAGCGATATCGACCTTTCTTTTTTTTTCACATCGTTTACAGAGAGTGTTGAGCTGCAATCTACCTGTGCCATGACTGACAAGGGTGTACCATGGCCAGTGGACGAAAGTGAGGAAGAACGGGAAATGTCCGAGGTAGGTGGGATCAGACGGGATCAGACGGAGAGGCGTACAAGGCAAGGCGAGTGGACAAAGGATATAGTGATAGATTTAAGGGTGGGGGAGGAAGGAAAGGTCGTGCAGCCCACCAGAAGCATAGGCACATCATCTAAAGGGGGAGAATTAAACCCATCGTTCGAGTTCAAGCTCCCAAATTTAGCCGTCCGTACTCGTGTTTGCATTTGAGTGAGTGAAGTCTGTGGTGATGTTGATGACACTACCAAGAACGGCTGCATTTGACCAGGACACGTCCTAGTCCCTCCTTCTGACAGCGGTAAACACGCTGGATGGCGCTCTCAAGCTTTGTAGGTGATTCAAGTCACTATATCTCTCCTTTATTCCATAGCGTATGCTGGTTGCTGATCGTCCTCAAGGGTGTAGCCAACGTAGTCTCATTAACCCGACTCTAGTTACAAATTTCGACAAGACGGTCGTTCTTTGATTGCAATAGATAGCCAACGCGTTCGTTACGAGTCCTGCTAGGTGATTTAATTGATTGTATTGTTCTGATAATGTGTCTACGTTGGCCACCTGCTTGCAATGTCTATGCCATTGAAAATCACGAGTTCGTGTTGTGTGGCGCAACTCGGTATATCGGGCTACGATGCAAGAGCAGTGAGCACAGGTGTGTCATGCTGGGAAGAACGAAATGACCGAGAAGTACTTGGTGTGGGCGTGCGTCGACGAGTCATCGTCATGACCGTCTTAATAAAACAAGCCACGTCGATAGCCAAAGCTTAGCACAGCCGCGTTAGCTCTTTGGGCGGTACGTGCCCTAGTCTTATCGCGATGGCCGATGCTGTGAAGAAGCAGAACAGACAAAACTTTCTACCATCGAGCTCGTGGTCACCAGCGAGGTTGAGCTGCTTGCTATGTCCTTTGTGCATATGCAGCCTGATCGATAACCCTTTGGAGGTCTTTGAGTGTTCTTTTAGCAGGAATAACTGGAAATAACATCTCGGCAGATTTTTGTTGATTGCAATGTTATACAAAATTGCTTTGTCCCGGGGTTGTATATGAAGGGCCTAAGTCTTTGTTTAGCTTCTTGCACCCCAAAAGTAAACATAAATACCATCTGGGCATATTTCAGAGCAGTATGTATAGCAGTGAACGACTGATCTTTGGTAGCCTTTGAATACCAAGATCGGCACAAGCACAACAGTACTGAAATATTTTGACCGCCGTAGAAACGTGTTGAGGCTGTCTCATGCTGACTACACACTGTCGCCTCTGTCCACCCTGCGTGCTGTGCCTAGAGTGGTCACTGGCATTGTTGCGGCACCTATATATTCCGTGTTCCCGCCTGACATCGTCGAAAGAAGCATTGGACACATGCTCGAGAAAGGCGAGAAGAGCAGTGGCAGAAGCTCCACCTCTACACACCCTTTACGACTGAGTGTAGAAGCGTCCTGGAAACCTTACAAGATGCCCTCGTGAAGTCAGGACTGTGAATAAGACTAGAAGTAGGATTAGTTTGAGATGTAAAGCCAATGGTCCAATGAACAGACTTGACAAGTAGTATTAAGACATTTCATCGTCTGTATCCGACAGCATTGCTTTATACTTGCTGTATTGATTATATATATAAGTTCCTTAGAGAAAAAAATCCGATTGAACGGTTACTTACAACCGCTTTTATGAGGGCCTCGTAGCATCCTCTTCATCTTCATCTTGAACCACTCGTTTCTTCGTAACCCGCTATGAAAAGCAACATCTTTAATTTACGCCCAGAGTAAATTTTAAGATTCTCTTACTTTCTTCGCCGGTTCCTTCGTATCTTCCTTTTCACTGAACACAGCTTGTTCCCCATCACGATCGCTAACTGCCTTCTTTGGTTTCCCGCGTCGTTTCTTCTTCGGCTCTACTTCATCGCCGCTACCCACATTAGTTTTCGATTTGCGTACTTTCTGGCTTTACGCTCCCGTTCCTCGTCGCTCTGCATGCAAACTTCGCGGGTCCACTCCATCGCTTCTTCTCGTGCAAATCTACATTCCTCTACTAGTATCTTCACCCCAGCCTGTAATTCTTTCATGCGTACGGCCTAGAGTTGTGATCAAAACAAGATTCATTGCACAATTCATGTGAACAACAAATTTTACCTCAAGGGTTTCCCGGTGTTCTTTTGCTTCTTGACATCTTCTGCGCGGTTTTGATCCTGCCCAGTGCCTCAACCTCAAGTTGCCTGTGAGCTACACATTGTTCGTCTCCTTTACGTAACATGTTGTCTTCATATTTACGCCGTTGATCTGGGCATGAGGCCGGAGGATGAGTGCTGTTTTAGCTGCAATGAGGATGTCGGTGGGAGGCGTGAACAAAGGAGGTGGTATTTGAGGAGGGTAGCGAAGAGGAGAGTAACGAAGTGAAAGGCGCGCGCTGGGTGGAAGGAGGATAGATGTGTGGAGGGGGGGTAGATTTCGGGAGAGAGTCAGGTGATTGGGCACGGGCAGGGTGGAGGGTAAAAAAAGACACCCAGCTGCAAAGACCGAGGATGGAGAGCAGGTGAGGACAGAGATCGGAGCAGGTAGCCAAGAACCTACAAAAGTCACAAAGTCAAAATCCATTGACTCGCCTGATGATCACATACACGATCCTAGACGCTGGGAGGGGTATCGAGTCTGCGCAGGATGGGGAACTATTTTGGATGAAAAATAAGGCCAAGTAGGTACTCAAGTCTGTCAAACACAAGCGACTCGTGTTGCAACAAGTTAAAATTTTGAGCAGGAGTGTTTGGCGAAGGACCGAGAAGTAACAAAAAAGTCCTATATTCTGAACCTGCTAATAGTAACAGTGTTACTCCAGATTCGGGTGTTCTAACATCAGGGGCAGACGTTTGGTGTACACCCAGCTGTAGTTTCAGAAGCTTTCCTGACGTTTACGTTTGACAAACAGGACAGTAATGTGCGAGTGGAACGGGAAAAGTGCAGTCTTCAATGTCCTGAGATTGACGATGAATGACATGACGTTAAGGCTAGAGGAACGCGCTAGGGAGGACGGTGCAAGTGAAAAAGAAAGAGACCATGTTGGTGTGGGACTGGAGAATGAGGGTGGCTGGGATGCTACATCAGGATGTATCTTTGTAAGGGACATAGCGTGCTTTGGTGCAGAGGTTCATATTCATGTTGACTGAGTACTGATGACGTGAAAGCCTGAGAGTGTTGAGAGTACATGTTGACAGACGGATCGCTCTGAGTAAACTACTGTAGCATATGTTAGCATCAGAAGTCTAAGTCTTCGCCAAAAAAGAACATACTTTGTTTCTCTCATATCCCCTGGCACACGCTTGACAAGTGGGCACTCGAAGCTATTCTGAAAAAGCTTTGCCACTGCCCGCTCAAATGCCACAATTGCTTTACTATTACACGTGCAACGAATGCGAAATGGACAAGCCCGTATTACTACGCGGCGCAGAACTCAACCCGATGAAGGAGAATGCCGAGGTACCAAGGTACGATGCGATACAGAAAACCCTAGTGTCCTATATTGAAGAAGCCGTCAACCCCGGTGTGCTGGCATACGATACCGTCATACCAGATGAGCCCGGCTGGAGAACGGGAAGGACCATTGACCAAAGAGGAGTGAGTCGTTGTGAGTACTGTTGCACTTGTGGAGGGACTGAATGAAGGCAGCCTGGGATGTAAAGGAGATTAAGCCTAGGATATGCAAACCCACGGATGAAGTCTGCAGGGTTGATTGATACAGCCTAGGGAAGTCATATATTAGCAGAGGTACAGCATGCTTTTGTCAGTGACTAGTTGCAGTATACGTTGGCGGTGATGTTTGTATGTGCGTCGTACATTCATGAGATATTGAACAACACAGATCGGTCGGCAGCAAAGTAAGCAATGTCGAAGCGGGTGATGGAGCCTACACTTGCAGACGCGTTCATGTTCACGAAGGTTGTGCTACTACGTTGCTCCTTGTGCCGTCTCCCCTAGTGGTCGAGTTTCTCCTCATAAGAGCAGGAACGGCACGGAAGAAGATATCTGGACGAATGGGGTGGGATCGCTGCGATGAAGCTTGCTTGGTTATAACAAGGATGGGGACCTGTGCCAGAGGAGTGGATGAAGGGGATGGAATTTGAGGAGAATTACGAGGAAGAGAGGGAGAAAGTGATAGTATCAGGCTAGGTGGAAGGCAGCAAAGAGAGGGTGAGGAAGGGGGCCAGTCAAGAAGGATGAAAAGCAGGGTGAAGACCCTTGAACTTGAAGCTTGAAGCTTAATGGGGCTCGCAATACTCATTGATACCAGGAGGGCTACCCAATACATCCCCAGTAAAGTCGTACATGGTCAAGATCACAGCGTGCAGGATATTGGCTGTGACGTGAACGTCACGGTAAGAATTAAAAATAATTTCTTGAGCTATTATTTTTAAGCCAGTTATGCCGCTTGCATGCCGTCAATATATACAAAGAAAAGCAGTTATGCCGCTTGAATGCCGTCAACACTCTGGTGTGTACGAGTTAATTATACCACCCCTTTCCCCTGCAGATGCTCAAGAAAACTTGAGAGGTCTTTATACAAGCCATCAAAGATTACTTCAAATCTTTTCTCATTCTGAATCCTGATAAGTGATTCTGATGAAGCCCTGTCCTCTAACACTGAGCTTCTCCTTTGGTTGGAAGGACCAGGTTCGGAAAATCCTGTCATTGGATGACCAGTATCTGAAACGCTCTCCATCTCATTCAATCTAAGTTGTTTTTTAGGTGATTTGGATTGACTTTTGACAAAGCATTAATATAGACCCAAATAGGACTTGTCTGTGTCATACCTATCAAATGGTGGACTTTCTGCATTCCTCTTCAAGCATAAATTCATTGTAGAAGGTTCATATGCAGCTTTGATCTTATTTTTTGATCCAGAGGGTCTTCCACAACGTTGAATTTGAGGTTTTAAAATTATTCCATCCTCTTCATTGTAGGCAAGGCCTGAAGTATCTTTCAATATTTCAGTAAAAATTTCAAAATTGTATAAAATAGTAATGTATACCTTCTGATTTCTGTTTAGACTGTTTTGACATCAATTTCTGTTGTTTTTTCTTCAAGGATGCTAAAATCCAAGTAACTAACATGTGGAATCCTTGTTTAAAAATAAATACGCACTCTTTTTCAACTGCTTTCTTTCTTCTCTGATTTCACCATGATCTTCCACATCTTTAGAAATGGCTGAAGAATGATAAGATTAAGAAAGAACAGGAGGTTCAAAACATGAATTTTAATACCTTCTTCTTGAAACCACTCTTGAACATGCTTCATTATTAAGTTTTTATCGGAAACTTCCAAGCATTCCCAGTCTTTTTCAGCATGAGTCAAATCCCAAATTCCTGGAAAAGATCCAGATCCAAGTTCCTGAATCTTTCTTTCCACCTCTGGAAGTTGCTGGGCGGTCAGAACTGGAATAGAATCCACACCATTACTGGCTTTCCATTGGAGCAAAGAGAGAGTATCATGTCGACCCACGTGAAACTCCTTTGAAGCCCACATCAAGGCAGTGCCAGGACACCACCCCAAAGGATATTCACCATAGAAACTATGGCATTCTTCCCAAATATTGTCAAGTACAGAGTCGTAGTATTTTAAATACTTTTTGAGAGTTTTGTCAACCTTTCCACTGGAATGATCATATATGTCGCAGATGCATTCCCTGCGCCATATTACCTGGGAGAGACTACAAAAGATGGTTGATGGAACTATGCAAAATTCCTCCCAATGAGAGTCATGCTCGAGAATGTTGCTAGAAAATACTCGAGTGCCTGTTTTGCCCTTTTGGAGGCTATATCTAATCTGAGTCATTCTATGACACTGAACCCTGGTGGGAATATGTCTTGGCCAGTCATGAGACATACTAGATGAGGGTGGCAATGAAAAGTGAAGGAAGGATTCCCTGACTATCAAATGGAGTGAGTAAGGAGGGTTTTGTCGAATAGATATGGTTGCATGACTCCATGGGAATTGTTGTACTTGTTTGTTCGTAAGTTAAAAATAGGCGGCTGCAAGCATATTCTCAAAAAAACCATTATACTTATTGAAGTTGTTTGCTCAAGGTAATTATTTAACTACAATCAATCAGGTTGTATTCTTGAATGTATGATATTGTCTGTTGCCAAATTGCCATCACTTGTCCCCGATTTTTCTTTTCCAATTCAGCACATATAGTTACACTAGTTACATATTAATATTTTAGCTAATTTATAAATTCAAAAAGTCGGGGATGGGCGCTCGCGCCGCTAGGGATACATAAAAATTGAAAGTTGATTGAAACAGTGAAAATAGCACTGTCTCCAATTTCCTGAGCAATTCCTGAGGTTGACGATGAGTGACACATTGTATATAATTTTCATGTCAAAGCCCTTGCTACGTCATTGCCAGTAATACCTCGGCCACCCAGACATCAGAAAGTTATGCATGCATCATACTATGTGGCGGTTAATCCAGATAAAATACAAAAATTCATTCAACAATACATGCAGAGAGAGCCATTCTATGAGATATTTATACAACAGCAAAAGCGGCAGATAAAGAATGAAAATAAAGGACGTGCAAATGGAAGGGATGAAAAAAAGAACTATGATGGGAGACATACTATTCAAGTTCAAGTTTTCGGGGTCCGGGTTGGGGGCACACGTCCACCACTCGTGTTTGCGTTCGCAAAGAAGGTGACTGCACCCACACCACCGACTCAGACACATCCTCATCTTCCGCCTCCTGTACAGCAGCAAATGCCGCAGAAGGAACCCTCAACTCTTATAAATGGCTTGAGCTCCCATGTCCTGTCAACACATGCAAATCGCTACTCCCGCTATCCATGTTCATCGAAAAGGACGAGCCCATGCTACTATGAAACACCGAACTCGAGCCCGACGTAGCAGGCTACGACAAAGAGACAGAACGCCAGTGTATTAGGCTGCGAAGAAGCAGACATAAACCCCAGTGTGCCAGGGTACGATACCGTCATACTAGGTGAGTCAGGCTGGGAGAGCAAGAACGACCACCCGTGCAGGACGAGCAAGCCATACGTTGGCAAGTCACGGTTGTGTTCAAATTTATCATGTCCATTCAAGGATAAGCCATGTTCATCCAAATACAAGTTTGGAGGGTTCATCGTAGACACGGTCGTTGAGGGCGAAACGGGGAAGGGCGCGAAGTTGTGGTTGAGATCTGTCGTGGGTAGGGTTCCCGGGGTGGGCAGACGATTTTGGTCCTACGAGGCGTTATCGTCTTAATGCTCGACGTTCCCTTTCCAGATAGGTAGAGTGCTAGAGCTTTTCTCGAGTACATCCCACACTTCTTTCGACGAGATCAGTCTATTGCTTGTCTGTGCGTTCGGTTTCATCCTCCCCAATCTTGAAAAATGGTTTCTCTCTCCTAGACGCGAACACTCCAGTATGCACGAGAAAACCGACGAATATGACGAGTATATGACTGTCATAACGATACTGATGAGTACACGGGGGGATATGCATGACGTTGAGAGACTGGATGAATGCGATGGGGAGGGCCATGCGCGCAAGGTGAAGAGGAGGCAAAATATCAACACGGTGGGTGGTGAGGCCAGAAGATGAGAGTAGCTGCGACAAGGATGGCGAGCTGTACAGTGACGGAGTCAACGGAGAAGATGTCGATGGATTTGAGGAAGGTGGCGAAGAGGAAAGGGAGAAAGTGAAAGTAGCGCGCTGGGCGGAAGGCTGAGTAGAGTGGCTAGAAGGAGGATAGGTATGCGGAGGGAGAGTAGAGAGGGTCGGGATATTGGGGAGCGGAAGGCGAGGAAGGACTAGTTAAAAAGATCAGTGATACAACAGAACAGAAAATTGCCAAGGCACTGACATTCATTGAAAAGGACGAGCCCATGTAACTATATGGCTCCTATATGGCTCAGAACTCGACCCAATAATGGGGAACACCGGGATACCAAGCTGCGATGCAGATACAGACAATCACTGAGCCAGGGTGGAGAGTGAGAAGGACCATCTACCAGGAATGAGTGAGCGGCGTACGAGCATTGTTGCAGAGTGACTGTTGTCCTCGAGGTTGTGCCCATTTGAAGACAAAGCATGGTCATCTGAGTACGGGCTTGGCAGGGGTCCATAGAGGAGACAGTTGTAGCTAGCGAGATTGGGAAGGCAAAGAAGGGCACGAGGACATCTGTTAGGTTTCCAGAACACCTTTTACACTCCCTTTCCTGTCCGACCGAGTGTAGAGGTGGAGCTTCTGCCCCTGCTCTTCCTCGAGGATGTGTCCAACGCTTCTTTTGATGATATCAGGTTCCCGCTTTGCCAGGCGTTGGGGGAGCACAAATGTCACGACAATGCCAGCGACTACTCTGGGGATGGGTTTCACGTTGAGAGGCCGAAGGAATGGAATAAAGAAGGCATAGCACGTAGAGTAGACTTGAGCGACAGAGAAGATATTTGTGTAGTGAGTTGCGTACAGGAACTGGGACGAGGGTGTTCTATATGATGTCAATACCACGGCAAAGTGGGAGATAATGAATAAAAATAGAGGATGTGTAAATCAACGGAATGGAATGAAAAGCAGGAACTAAGATGTCCGATGGGGGTGCGAAACAAACTCATCGTTCGAGTTGAAATTCAAGTTTCCAGATCCAGGTTGGAGGCGTACGTCCGCTGATCGTGTTTGCATTTGCGTTTGTGAAGATAGTGGCTGCACCCTTGCCATTGACTCAGGTACATCCTCGTCTTCCTCCTCCTGCACAGCGGCGAACACTGCAGAAGGCACCTTTGACTCCCGTAAATGGCTCAAGCTCCCATGTCCCGTCGACACATGCAAACTACTACTCCCACTCCCCGACGCACCCATGTTTGTCGAGAATGAC
>JASFDA010000168.1:0-25884 GCA_036936965.1 Cystoderma amianthinum
CATTCGTCAATGGGGGGCTTGCCAGATCCGTCGCCAATAGAAACAACGCCGGTTGGCCGCAAACCTACCGAACGCTCTGTCCGCATTGTCAGCTTGCAAGACGAATTTGTAGTCGTGGACAAGGACCAAAGGGAACCAATCCCTCCTGGTCGGGATGGCGCTCCTGCGAAAGTGTGGTCACGAGCAACAGGAGCAGCCTTGACTCCCGGTGTTTTTTCTTCGCCCGACCGTGTTCCGCAACCCCGGTTTCGTGCAAGAGGTCTTCATCTAGAACTGCTTAGAAATCCTTCCCGCTTGGTTCATTTTTATTTCCATCTTTACCCACTCCTAGTTTTTACTCACATTCCTCTGCAATCTTATTTTGACTTCAATGCTGTTTTCATACTATTCCAGTATGTGTTCAAGCGTGGTTTTTTTCAAAAAGAAAAATCTTATTGACATGATCTGTCCCATAGGGTTTCGAAGTTCCCCAATCCACAAGCCCCTGGAGTCCCTGGCTCAGGAAAAAACTGGGCTCTCGGGGCCGCAGCCTATATCGCCTGTTGGCTCGTTTGGATTCTGATTGTCTTTATATTCTACGAAGTTGTATATTCGTTCGCCAGAAGGTGGCGAGTTAGTACGTACATCACGTTTACGCTTCCAGCTTTAACTGAAGATATAAACCTAGAACGTCCTGCTATGTTGACAATCTACCTATCAGCACCTGCATTCAACCTGGCTGCCCTTTCTTCTTATACTAATTTTTCCTTTATGCAACACATTCGGTACAGTTCTTTCTTCGGCGAGCACGGCTCCCTCCGTGATGGACTTGCGGAGACGTTCTACTACTATTCTCAAAATCTTCCAACCGTTGCACTTCTGCTTCCTCGAGCTGGCCTGTGCCTGGCATTGCTACTTACATTTTCTGTACCTCAAGCAGGTATTGTAACCCTCGCCAACGGTGGAGTATCCCAACGCGACCCAACATTCTTTCGTCGGAGTGATGGAACCCTCACTAATTATGCTCGAGGTGTTCTCATAGCAAATGCAGCCTGGACAGCCTGGCGTGTCCTTGTCCTTTTAATGAGCTGGTTCGCAACTGTCCAACTTGACTTAGCATTAACTAATTCTTCCTTTTCACAGGATTGGCTTGTGGGTTGTCAGTGGGAAGGGCTGCATGGGTTTCTGCGGTCCTCGGTATCGTTGGGAAGAAGAACAAGCCGAAAAGCACCGTCCATCTTCAGTCTACAGTGACACCGCCTCTGACTTGGACGATCTACCCTGGGGATGGCGAGAGTGCACACGCATGCGTGTGCAGGATGCATACGAGTTCTGCCTCACTGTTCGGCCCTCCTTGCGGTGGTCAAATGCTGGCCATAGCAAAGAAAAAGAGCCACTACCCTCAACATCCGAACCGTTTGACGGGGTTGAGCGCGTGCTGGCGGCCGCAGGCTTCCCATCGTTGCCCACCCCCGCCCGCAGGGGCGTCCTCACGCAAGATCTGTTTGACAGCCCGCAGGAAGACGTTGTGTCTCCTCCGGTATTGTCCAGCATTATCCCGAAGGTGGTGAAACGTTCATCGAGGGACCGTGTGCCTGCTGAAGGCCCTTTGATGCAGCTTCCGTACCCATTTACTGCTCGGGGAGCACAAGCGTCATCGTCGGATAGGGTTCCGTTCCCACCGTCGGTGTCGTCCAAAGGCAAGAAGGGGAGCAGTAAGGCTGGGAGTAATGGGAAGAGTAGCACGAGTTCGAGCAAGAGCACAAGTGGCGTAACTGGAAGTGAAGAGGACGATGTGGTGGAAGAAGGCGAAGAAGTGGAGGACGAGGAGGAGGAAGAAGAGGACGAGGAGGAAGAAGAAGAGGACGAGGACGAGGACGAGGAGGAAGAAGAAGAAGTATTCAGTGAAGAGCCTTCATCCGGCCGTGCCTCTGGTTCTATGTCCAGTCTTGGACATCCAGTCTCTCCCCGTTATGCTCTCCAGGCCCGACAAGCTGCGGCCGTGCGTGGACGAGGTAACAGCATGTCAGGATCCTCCCACATCACATCACACTCCATGATGTCTATGTCTACCGGAAACCGCGAGAGCTCTGACTCGCAGAGCCCCATGTCCCTGCGCTCGGGCACCAGCAGCGATGCTGGACGTGCACGCTCAAGCCTAAGCCAGAGCAGCACAGGCATCCCTATGCCCCCGCGTCATCCACGACCTCGCGTTGCCACATCGCCGTCACCGACGCCTGTGGGCAGATCGCCTGTTATTGAATCGCTGCCGTCTATTCCTATCGCAGTGGAGTTCCCTAGCTTGAGAGATCGTCGACGTGGTGAACCTGGTCCGGGCTTCGATCTAGCGACATTCTATTCAGAGGGTGATGAGCATGACGAAGACGAAGAAGCTGACGAAGAAGAAGTGGCAGCAGAACGTGAGGACCGCGTTGGCCTGCTTGGCTCACGTACGAGCTTGGGCTTGGTTGGGAGTAGCGGAAGTTCTGATAGATCTCGTGCCAGTTCTGTATTGTCTGCCGCTCGATCGCGTGCGAACTCTGCCGTGCGCTCACGGTCGCGCGCTGATTCAACTACACCTCGCTCGCGAGCAAACTCGGCTGCTGTACGGTCCCGCGCAAGTTCATTGGGCGTTTCTGTGAGGTCAGTTCTGCAGAGTGTAGGCGCGGCCTCGCAGACTTCGTTGGACGTCGTTCGCGATGCTATTGGTGTGAGGTCACGTGCGAGCTCCAGCATGGCTAGATTAGAGGAAGATGTGGCGTCTTCGAGCGACCGAGAAAGTGAGAGTGGAAGTGGAAGTGGAAGTGGGCATGATGTGGATGAGACGGCGATGGTCGCGTACATAAGTGACCCTGAAGCGGCGTACTTGAGCGATCGTGGTGGATATTACTCCTCGAGCTTGAGTGGAGGAACGCATTCACGCAGTGGGAGCGGCAGTGGGGCTGAGAATTACACATTTGGGCAGCCCATGCCATTTATGCGTCCTAGCCCATCTCAATTAAGGGTAGAAGTCCACGAAGCAGATATAGACGAAGGGCAGCAAGCGTTGGTAGAGGGCGTAGAAGGGCGAGAATCTCCTAGTCGTTTGAGTCCTCATTCTTCGCGCAAAAGCCTGTCCGTTCGGGCTTCAACTGGTAACCTCTCCACACGTCCTTCTAGCGGAAATATTAGCCCTCATACATCGAGCTCTCGTTTGTCGGTCGCCTTCCATACACCTGAGGAGTCGGAACGCACGGCAAGTCCACAGCTCACAGCCACGCCTGGGCGAGAAAACTCTCCATCCCCCGAGAGGGAAGGAGTGGAGATTCCGATCATGTGGCAGCAGCACCAGACACAAAGATATGGCACACATCTGCACCCGTCCGATGCGTCAGCGACAAGTGAGAGCCCCCCAGATATCAGCACCGCTGCGGGAAGCTTTGTGACAGCGCCAGTCTCTATTGAAGGTGCGACCACTTCCGGCAGCAGTGGTGGGACAGTTTCGAGCAGCTGGGAAGGCGCAGGCCAAAGAACGGGCCCAAATTTGCTTGGTGGAAGAGATGATCCCAGCGGGGGTTCATGGAGAGTGGTCTGAGTTGAGGGGTAAGAAAAGTGCTGCGCCAATGCATGCAGCCTACAGCACCTTCTGATTTCATTTCGGTTGCTGTTTCTCATTGTTTTTCCTTTTACTGAGTTCCTCGCACCAACCTTATTTGTTGTCTCTTGTTTCACCTTTTTTATTTATTTTCAGTTTTCTCTACTCTTTGCTCAGTTCCCTAAATCATCTTTTTCAACTGTGTCTATCAATTTCTATCTCGGCTCTATTATCATTCTCACTTGACTCTTAATTTTATTTAGACATCATCTATTACCTGGTTTCCTATTGTCTACTCTGTATAGTGTCACCCTCTTCGCCGATCTTCATGCGACACCCCCACACATACGTTTCTGTTCACGTTACCATTCTAATGATTCATTCTAGTTCATGACTATATTTTATCACCAGTAGCACTAACTGGACATTGCTCTCATCACGATTTCACTTTTTTTATTCACACATGTTCTACTATGGAATTAATTTGCAATGCATCATATTTTCTTTTACCATGTCACTTGTTTTACTGTGTCCAAGTGACCAGATATCAACATTGTTGATGACTCACCAAAATATATGTATACGTAAGTAAGCGGGGGAGAGAGAGTTTAAACTTGGCATGAGTGGCGGTTAAACGTTAAAACGTCCGGCTCGTAAGGACTTGGTGTATTTTTGGTTTGTAGAATTATTCAAACGTTGGACGCGTAAGACCTGCCGATGGTTTTCAAATTTCAGTCCATAATCATGATTACCAACACGCTTCTAAAGCATCTCCAACTAGGTTGGGCTTGGTTGAACCGGACACTACTATTGACGCGTTGCGACGGCACGGCTTGAGCTACATGGCAAAATTCACAAGCAACGTCCGTTCCATTCAGGTATAAATGGGCAGCCCCATATCTGCATACAGCCCATCTTCACTTTATCGAAAACCTAGACTGCCATGGATAAGATTTTTCCTCCTCCACCAGCTCCCAAAACCAACCTTGGGCGATACAGGCAGCTCTCACCTCTTGCAGCTGTCCACGTTTCCCCCATCCAGCTCGGCGCAATGAGTATCGGCGACCAATGGGAACCAGCATTTGGTACAATGAACAAGGAATCTAGTTTCGCGTTACTGGACGCCTATTTCGACAATGGCGGGAACTTTATTGACACGGCCAACAACTAGTTAGTAATTCAGACACTTGCACCATTCTGTACCTCACGCTATTTGCATACAGTCAGTACGAGTCTTCTGAGAAATTCATTGGCGAATGGGCTGAAAACCGTGGAATCCGCGATCAGCTTTTCATCGCCACTAAGGTATATATCCTGATCTCCCTACCCCGACCCCAGGCTGACAAACTTGTGTATTGTAGTATAGCATTGGTTATAAAGTGTACGACCCATCCATTCAGCAGAAAATACAATATTCCGGGAATAACATAAAATCCATGCACCTATCGATTCGAGATTCATTATCCAAACTTCGGACATCTTACATTGACCTGCTTTATGTCCACATTTATGACTATGTCACTGGTGTCGAAGAGCTCATGCGCGGTCTTCATACACTTGTTTTACAAGGCAAAGTTCTTTACCTGGTATGTTACATAAATTAATACCCTTTGCTCTCTAATGACCAAGCTGTTTCAGGGAATCTCTGACACCCCAGCATGGGTCGTATCAAAAGCAAACATGTATGCAAAGCTGAATGGTCTGACGCCTTTCTCCGTCTATCAAGGCCAGTGGAACGTCATGGACCGATCGTTTGAGCGCGACATCATCCCTATGGCTAGGGACGAAGGCATGGCACTCGCACCCTGGGGTGTCCTAGGTTCTGGTAAGCTGCGCACCGACGCAGAAGAGGAGCGTCGGCGTGAAACCGGCGAGCATGGTCGCGTCACCACAAATCCCTCGTGGGAACGTGACGAGCGCGAGATCAAGATGTCCCATGCTCTCGAGAAAGTCGCTACTGAGGTCGGGGCGAAGCATATCACGTCTGGTGCGCACCATTCTCGACTCACGCCGTTGATTGTTTCCTCATATGCTGATTTCATACGCAGTGGCGATTGCGTACTTGATGCACAAGACACCCTTTGTCTTCCCCATTATTGGCGGGCGCAAGGTCGAGCACCTCCTCGCTAATATTGAAGCCCTGGAAATTAGCCTAAGTCCCGAGCAGATGGCATACATCGAGAGCATTCTTCCGTTCTCGCTGGACTTCCCGGGAAATATCTTGGTGAGATCCTATAGACTCATCTCTGACCTCTCTAAACTCTGACTCGCAGGGAACGGGAGAGCAATATTGTGTGATGATGTTTACCAACGGTGTTCTTGACAAGGCCCCGCTACAACAACCAGTTCCTGCCGCAAAGAAGATACCTTGATAAATGCACTGGGCAAGTGTATTGTGCCCGCATTCAAAGCTGCATGAGTAGACTTAACAGAGAAATTCAATGTGGTGGACTTCTAAATTTGGATTTGTTGCACGAAAACTATTAAAACAAATCAACAAGAATTATGACTATGTTCAATGAACATCTCTTTTATCTTTCGCGTCAATTTCTATCTTGTGTCACTTAGCCCTTTTCTTTGTTCCAGCCCGCCAACGGTGCCATATCTATCTGGGCATCAAATCAAGTACGGCTGATGTGCCTTGTCTTGCTGATGCTGGGGTAACTCGTTCAAGTTGGAATCGATGGCGAAAACATGACTGTTTCCACTCTTATTGAAAGGATACCCATAGTCTCCTGGAAGCCCCTGGGGAGAAGCAAAGTACGCCTGATTGTAACTCAGCTGAGACTCGGAGCCATCAAATATCAAATAATAAAGTCGACACAGCACAATGCGTTTACTTATGTCCCTGCGCCGTGTTCAATTGCGTGAGCCTCCTCTAGTTCCCCCTCCAGTAATTTTACTCTCGTCTTTTCTCTCTCCAGTTCTCTCTGCATATTTTCTCTCGCCTCTCGTTCTAGTACAAGCTCCTCTTGCGCCTTCTTAATTTCCTCGCGTGCCTTGACTGCAGGGCGTCGCCCTGCATCCACCTGAAATATGACCCGTAAGAATACCAATATACGTTACATGAAGAAACACCTTACTTTGCCCTGCAATCTGCTTTGATAGCCCTGCAAGTACTCTCGCGCCTCTTCCAGCTCCTGATCTGACGGCCTCACGAATACCGTGAAGTCCAGGTATTTCCCCCTACGGTCCGAGTCCCTGCGCAACCATCCGGGTATGATCGAGTTTGTGGATTTGGGACCTACTTGTTGCATCTTGCAATCGAACTCTTTCTCGAGGACAGCAGTGATGGCACCCGCGAACCAAAAACAGTTGTTACTCATGAGGTCGTACGAGAGGTCGCTATCGTGAACCATGAGGGCGATAGTGACCAATTGGTGCAGGTAAACCGGGCGGCCGTCGCACTCAAGCCTTCCAATTATTTTGTCACGTCTATCTCGTAGGCGATTCCCTGTGATACTGACAGTGTCCCATGCTTTTCGCTCCGCATCCTTGGAAGCAGAAGAAAACAAGAGGTTCGTGAATTTTATAAAGATACCACGATGCGTCAGGAATCGCGGTGGCACTAGAGTAGGATCTTGGGGTACACTTTCTACGGTAGTAATTGCCGGCAATGGTTCACCCTGAGGTTGATTCGTTGACAACTGTAGTAATCTTAACCTGCAAAGGACTTACAGGCAATTCATTATCATTCCCGGCAGCTGCTGTCTCTAAGAGGCTCGTCGACGGCGCGTCCTGTGGCTGACCCTCGGCAGTGGGTCGCTCCGAGGTTGACCCCTATCGATAACAGTCATAGCCTGCAAAGGTCTTGCAGGGGGACCATCGGCGTTCCCAGCAGCAACTGTCTGTGTTGATGGTGGACCCTGTGGCTGACTCTGACTAGCGGTTGTTGGGGATGGGTCTCTCTCAAAAAAAACGTAATGGTTGGTGTCATCCTTTGCCTTTACAACTGCTGCCAAATACTCATATCTTGAGAGCTTGTGGTCTTGCTTGACAAAAAGGAGCTCGGTAACAGGGAGGAGAATATCTGCTTCAGCTTCGACAAATTTCGAGGCAATCTTGCCGTAGAAGCCCCGGATAGTTTGACTGTCGCAGTTGAGCAGGCCATGATGTGCCGAAGGTGCGGTTGACAACGAAGATATCGGAAGAAGGTCAAAATTTTTAAGGAAGTACTTCCTAATTTTTATGGCCATTTTGATTTTCAAGAGGACCAGGGAAGCTGACAGATGGGCCTACAAAATATCGGAAAGGAGGCTTTGAAACATTATTTGATATAAATGAAAATAGGAGCTTTTTAGCAAAATTACACTCAAGGATGAGTAACTTGGAGGCAAAACATCATTAGCTTCATCTTCTGGTTGTTGACAGTATGAGTGAGAGCAACATTGAAGGATTGCAATGGCACGCTGCCAGGTGTAGCAGTTAACACAGTTGCACCAGGCGGGGTCATACTTTCAGTTACTATGAAATTAGATCATCCTCTTTAGGTGTTTCCTTGCCACAAGAAATGCACGAGAGTCGCACCCGTCTAAAATGGCAACAAAGCCTCTCTCTCGCCTGCCACTCTCAACAGAACCTCTGGCTCAGATTATGGCTCCGCCTGTGTACTCGCGGGTGGCATGCGCGGTAGCTTGTTACTCAATGCTTGTTGCCGTTGCGCCATCATATCCACTGTAGGTGAGGTGTTGTACGACACGCCAGAGTAGTGTGATGGTTTCGAGGACTAGTAACCAAGGAAGAGGCATGCTGTAATCGGCTTTAGCATTGAATGTAGGTGTAGCATCCTTTTCACGTTTGAGGGCGGGGGTGAAGAAGTGTGCACGGGCATTCCTGGTATTGGTGGGAGTTGACAGCATTAGCTGCGCTGTCGGTACGGGTTTGATATTGACAACTGTAAGCTTGCAAAGCGACCAGGCCCGTAGACTTCATCGCGGTCGAGCTTCTCCCTTGTTAGGTAGTACATCGATATGAGTGAGCAGAAACTTCATGTTAGGTCTGGTGGGTCACAGTGAGATGGCTTGGAATGTTTTGAGGGAATGACTAAGTGGGCTCCCGGATGCGATGAGTCGGGCGAGAAAATAGTCAACCCAGAAAAGTACTGCGTCTTCTTCGATGACATCGGCGGTTCGTTCTTGGCAAGGTTGGAGTTAGACATGGACTGTCCCCAGCATGTGTTGTATCTACACGGGAACCATTGCCATTGTGAACAAAGAGCGAGAGGACGAACTTGTCATGCGTCTCTTAAATGAACAAAGCCTTTACACACTGCAAGTGGTTCCTGATTTGAATTCCTTCCTATCGGGATGCCAAGGTAAGTGTTTCTTTTCTACTAGTACATCTCAATTAATAATTAGCTTTACCTTTCTCCCCACCACGTTAGCTGGGATTCCAGTACGACCTCTCAATGTCACCAGAAGGAGAGAAGAGTACTTGTTGTCTGGTAGATACACGGCGCAAGACGAGCCCCAATTTATGATCCTTTTGAATTCAAATACGCACTTTCGAGCCAGTATTTACATCTATTTGAATAAATGTCAACTGTTTCGCCCAATGCTCATTGCAAGCAGTAAACCAAGCGTTTTTATTTTCTAATTTCATGTTCTCCAAGCGTCTGGCCTTTCTAACTTGGGTGTTCTCAGTTCATATTGCTGGAATTTACTTGTTTACAAGAGGATTTCTTCTCACTCGTTTATCATTATCCAACATTTCGGATTGTTCTAATGAAGAATGCAGTATTCCTTCAACTCACAGTCGAGCCATCGTTCTCATAATTGACGCCTTGCGTTTTGATTTTATAACTCCAGATCCGCCTATTCCATCATCTCCGTTTCACCACAACATCCTAACGCTGCCACGAAGACTCACCGCGTCACATCCTAGAAATTCTATCATCTATAATGCATATGCCGATCCTCCTACTACGACTTTGCAAAGAATCAAAGGTCTTACAACCGGATCCTTGCCTACATTCGTTGATATGGGAAACAATTTTGGGGGTTCTTCGATTGCTGAAGACTCGATCATGGCACAACTGAAGGCTGCCGGTAAGAGGGTGAGAACTGTCTATTCAGCACTGCGTTGTACTCAAGACATTTTGAAGCAAGGCTGCATTCATGGGCGATGACACGTGGATGTCTGTGTTCCCAGATTCATTCGAATCGAATATGACGTTCCCATTCGACTCTTTCAATGTCGAAGACCTTCACACTGTGGATAATGGTGTTATAGCCCATCTATTTCCCCTCCTGCAGGATGAGACGAAACCATTTGACTTTCTTGTTGGTCACTTTCTTGGTGTTGATCACGTTGGTCATCGCGTCGGGCCAGATCACCCAAGCATGAAAGCCAAGTTGGAGCAGATGAACCAAGTTCTCACTCGAGTAGTAGAACTCTTGGACAATGACACGCTTCTCGTCGTTCTGGGAGACCATGGCATGGATCGTTCTGGCGACCACGGTGGCGACGGCGTTCTTGAAACATCCTCGGCCCTCTGGATTTACAGCAAAGAAAAACCTATTACTCAAACATCATCCCATGTCCCTTCTGGTTTATTGCAATATAAAACGTTTCCAAACACCGAAATACGACAACGTTCTGTTCAGCAAATCGACATCGTTCCTACCCTTTCTCTTCTCTTGGGTCTTCCCATTCCTTACAATAATTTGGGCAGTGTTATACCTGAGCTCTTTTGGAGAGATTATCGGGGGAAACCCCTTGAACGTGCCCTCAAACTTAATAGTGCTCAGATTGAGCGATACCTCAACACGTACCGGTCCAGCCCCTCTGGTGGAGAGCTCGATGACGCGTGGCAAAGATTACAAGCTGCCTGGAGCATCACACAATCATCACATCTCAACAGTGAAGCGCAGCTTGTTACATTTTCGAACTATAATCGTGTCGCTCTTGCGGCATGCAGGGCTATGTGGGCACAATTCAACCCTCTTCTTATGGGGCTTGGTCTAAGTTTATTGAGTATGGGTCTATGTGCCGCATGGGCAGGGTACCAAGGGTTTTCGAATGCTAAATTGGATTGGGAAGATTGGCTGAACGTTCCGCTATCTCGTTGTGCATGGGGAGGAGCCATAGGAGGTGCAATTGGGTTGGGCACCTATATACTTTTGAATGCTTACCTTCCCGGTATTAGCTTCTTTGATTGCGCCTTGTTTGCATCGTCTCTTGCTTCATGCGTGTCCTTGATCTTATATTCCCCTCCATTAATTTCAATTTCGACCTTAAAAGCCACGCCGATTATACTTGTGCTTCATGCTATCACTTTCCTATCGAACTCTTTCACGTTCTGGGAAGACAGGGTTGTTCCCTTTCTTCTTGTCTCCTCCATCGCGCCTTACACTTTGACTGGACTTGGCGCCCAAACGACTCGCCTGAAATACCGGATTATCGGGTTCTCCGTCCTCTTTGCTGTATGTGTTCGCCTCATGGCTATGAGCACTGTTTGTAGAGAAGAACAGCAGCCATATTGTCATGTCACTTTCTATGCATCCTCGTCTCAACCACCTCTACTTGCGCTATGCATGGCCTTGCCGGTCGCAATTGGTCTGCCTTTGGTTATGAAAAGGTTCTTGAGGATCACGCGCTCTAATATGGGACTAGCAAAGTCGTTCATCCCGCTTATTTTAACCCCACCGTTGGTTGGTGGGTGTATATACTGGATAATGGAATGGGCTGACTCGGCCAGTATATTGGGAGATGACTGGACATGGATCCTACGCGTTGTTCGGACATGGGTAGCCCGCTCTTCCCTAGGCTGGGCTGTCGTTGCAGGTGGCGCACTTTGGTGGATTGCCCCACTATGCATGGATATTGAAATTGGACCCGCTAAACAGGGAGAGAAGCGACAGGTCAAAGTAATCGGCTTCGCAAATGCCTTTGGCTCACCTTATCTTTTGTTCTGGACTATATCATTGGTTCTTGTATATGCTACTACCCAGCTAACAGGGCAGTTGACTCTCGCATTGTCGGTTGTTGCAATGTTGTCATTTTTAGAAGTGTTGGATAGTGTGCGGGATGTCAAAGGCATGGATGCTGTATTTGCATCAGCCACCCCATCGACCCTACTCGACCCCACCGCAACTTTTGATTCAACGCTACCCTTCCGGTTTGCTGATATTATTCCCTTCGCTCTATTGGGTCTACACACTTTCTATGCTACTGGGCATCAATCTACTGTCCCTTCTATCCAATGGAAGTCTGCTTTCTTGCTGACACCGACTCTCTCGTATCCCTTTGCCCCTCTGACTGTCATACTAAATACATCAGGCCCGATTTTCCTCATGGGCCTCGCAGTACCGCTACTGGCGCTCTGGAATCGCTCACCACTTCCCACCAGTGAGAAAATCACTGATGCAAGCGTGCAAATAAAAGGCGACAGCGCCCTCGCCGCACTGGGTATGATGATATATTATGCCGCATTGTTGCTAGGGACAGCCGTCAGTGCGGCAATCCTACGAAGACATTTGATGGTGTGGAAGGTGTTTGCGCCCCGGTTCATAGCAGCTGTGATTGAGCTACTTGTTGTGGACCTTGCAATACTGATTGGAGTGGGTCTTGGAGTGGAAAGGATCGGCTATCGGGTCGCTGTTCTATTTGGAGGTATTTCATCAAGATCTGCCATTTAATTAGTTTTGGCCACTCATGTTGTATGGCTTCTGTGAGAGCCACAAAAAAACGATGGACCATAATATTTTTATTGCAGGTTTTTCTAAAAATTGTAGAGGGTAGAGCTACACCAAGCTACGACTCAGTTCGGGTTCCCATTATAAAAATATTTTTATACATCATCACTGCCCTAAGTTTGAGCTTCAGGATATACTCACTGACATTTTAATGGGCTCTGGATCTCTGAGACTCGAGGATTTTAAAGACAATGTTGTATCCAATTCAACTAGCCTTCTTCAACCAGTTCTATGTTGCCAAACCCTGCAAAGTGATATGCGAATGCTCAACGGAAGCCCCATTGAACTATAATATTCCGCCAAATTTA
This sequence comes from Cystoderma amianthinum, assembly GCA_036936965.1. NCBI lineage: Eukaryota > Fungi > Basidiomycota > Agaricomycetes > Agaricales > Squamanitaceae > Cystoderma > Cystoderma amianthinum. The sequence goes on from JASFDA010000168.1 coordinate 12,558, forward strand.
TCACCTATCCTTCGAATGCGCCTGTCACTTGCGGTTTTACAGTTCTTTGGATGCCATTCACGAGAATCAAATTCATTGTACGTATGACATCTATTCAGAGCATTACAGCTTTGAAGTCTCAGGACCTGAACTTCTGTGATTAATGTTGAGAATGTCATATAGCGCATCAGCCAAACGGTCGGGTCTCTCTTGAACTACCTGCAGAGGGGATATTACACGGCGTTAATAAGAAAAAGAAAAGGACACATACCAAATGTCCTGCACCCTTGACCCTTGTGACCGAAGCAATGACCCTCCCAACTGAAGGATCGTGTATGGAATCTTGGCCTTCTCGAGAACTACAAAAGGCGTTGAGATCTTGAAGCACAGTGGAACTCAGCGCATACTTACAACATATCATTCCGTGCGCCAAATACCAGATGAAATGGGATAAAGTTACATATTTTGTCAAGGTGTGCCATAACTTTGGGGGTATCTGAAGTTCCAGAAAACGCCGCAGCTTCGTGAGCGGGACTACAGATCAGTGCGACACCCTTTTCATTGGGCCGAAACGGTGTAGGTGACTGGCGTAGGCCATGCTCCTGGTGGATTAATCAGAGAGGTGTAGTTAAATAATAAGTAATTGGCGCACGGTGTACAGCTTGAGCACACGAGCGTCCCAGAATTTCCACGGAACTCGGGTCTTCAGCCACTCGTGAGCTGCTTCTTTACTTTCCCAAGCAGACCGCCGAAAACGAGTTGTCTTCTCTACAACCTTATACATGTCTGTCATATTATCCGCCATAGCTTGCGAATAGAGGGGAGGGTCGACAAGAATGACCATTTCAAATGGCACTGCACTTGGCGGTCCGAAAAGTGTAGTCGTAAAGACGCTAATCAGTCTAGTTAGTTTTAGGGCGATTTTATTTGAATGTGCGTTTACATTCCGATGGCGCCAGCTGAATGGCCCACGAGAACCACTTTCTGTACGCCCTTCTTGAGGTCGCCAAGAAAGCCAGATCGATAAAGTCTCGCAAATGCGTCCGCGTAGTCGTGAATTGCTATATATCAGTGAATAAAGGAACAATAATAACTTGAATATCCATACATAAAATATTTGGCTTTTTCAGCAGAATCTCATCATTCAATGGAGCGGCCTCCCCATGATTCTGACAATCAATGGCCCATGCTTCCAAAATTCGAGTAGGACCTTGGTTTGCCTTATCCTTTTGAAACAAGTGGTCAATAGTGGGCTCCCAATGTTCCTTGTCTAGCCTTATTATTAGCTTTTAATTGATGCAGAAAATAGCGAAGACAAACGAAAACCAGTTCCGTGTGCGAAGAGAAGAATGTAGCCAGGGTCTTGAGCACCACGGGAGATCGCACGTGGACGATATCGATTCATCGTGGCTTTTAAAATATCTCCTGAGGTGCCAGTATCTAATACAAAACGCTCAGCGCTGAAGCTCGTGGTTGCCGTCATTGTAAGTTGTCGGCTCGTAGGATGAAGGAGCAACGGATAGGAAATGCAATGAGTTAAACCACACCTCCCAGGAAGCTCCCGCCTGTGATTATTTTATCTGTAGGATGAGAGCCGCCTGACCTGTCCGGACCAGTTCAAAGTGATTCTTCTTCTCCTCGGAATAAGGAATTTCTGAGCCGCGATACAATCGTGGTAAAGCGCATTGTTCTAAAAACCAATAAGTAGTTGAACTTTTCAACAATCCTCCCAAGGTCACCAAGGTGAGTGCGTTGTACGATAATTCCCACTACCTTGAGAAGATCTGGGCCAAGCTGTGCCGTGACTACTGTGCTTTAGTCACAGGATTTATTGGAGTTTGCCGTGTGGCAGTGCAAAGGATACGACTGACAACCTCTCGACTCTACATTGCATTCCATGCCTAAGGAAAACGTATCTGCTTCAGGACGCCAGCGAAGAAAGACAAAAAGAAACCCGAAACCACCCCCAGTACCCGGTCAAGCATACACTCACGTAGAAAAAGGTTGGGGTGCTCGAGGCAGGAAGCGGGTGTTGGTGCCATTGTTACCTACGGACGATGCAGATGAGGACGAGGAGCAGCCAGCTGATGGACATGAATACAGTGAGATTGGACACAAACGCCGAACCGGCCGACGATGTTGGCGTCTGGGAGGATGTGCCGCTAGAACGACGATCAGGAAAGGTACGTGCAGTTCCATCTCACTACATGGAAAATTAACAGTATCCATAGACTCGAAAACTTGACAGCCAATAGTGAAGATTGCCAAAAGTGCTATGAGAAGTCGACCGAAGGTCGATAACGAGCAGCCGCACATCAATACAGTAAAAATATGTGTGCTAAATTGCCAATAATATTTTGTATGCCCTGTTGCCAATTTTCCAGTAACACTCGTTGAGTACTTGCTCGTAATATAATTTTGAACAGTCAACCAGACGTCACTCGAGCCGTGTCCATTCATTAAATGAATCATGCACGGGTGGCAAGGTGCAAAGGTAGTGGACTTTGCCACTTGTCTGCAAACTACAAATCTTGATTGATTCCCGGGCACAACAGAGACCTTGTAGACCCTGCAGGCTGCGGTTAGAATATGGCCGGGCACGGCGGATCTAGTGGGCATTATCCTGCGAGTTGATTTCGAGAGATCTGATGTTCTATTCCCACTATGTTAACACTCGGGAAGATGAATATTAATACGGTGAAGGACACCCTTACCATATTGGTGGAACCGGAATCCCATGCACTAGCATGCAGAGAGTGACATTGGAGTGACATTTTTCCTGAACTCAAAGCCTTGCCAATGCACATGCGTATCCAAATGGTATCAGTTGTACAGTAATAATATTTGGGTTTGTAAAATCAGTCTAGGTTTTCACATGAAGTAAGGCTAGTACTACCAAGACTTACACGTATGACACAAGTTAAGAAAATGAAAAAGCTCGGTGCCCAATTTATTAAACGACATGAACATCCTTAGTGGAAGTAATTTGAATAAAATCAACCTAGAGTCATTATCGAGTCAGTAATAACAAGAGACGGAACTCAAAGTTGCCACTTGCCTTGGTATCTTTGGAAAATTGTGAACTTTCGGTTTGTGCTGTCGCCGATGCTCCATGCACCTTGAAAGTAGTCATCGGTCGATTCGAATCCTCATCGACGAAGACACGACTACCCTGAGCGAGAGATCGGCGCGAGTTGAGCCTAGAAATTAAGGTATAAATAAAATAGTAAGAAATGGTAAAAAAAACATACGTTGCCATCATGGAATTCGTGTAGACTTCGGGATGTCAGTGTTAGCAAAAGACGATTATCTAACAAACTCAGACTTACGATTACCAACAACTTGGTAAATAGCCAAGTATATAAAATTAACCTGCGTTGTCGCCTTGAATCCCGAGGTTATTACTCTGTGCTATAATGATAGAAAAGTACTTCTATACATACATATATAATGACGATAATATCGAAAACGCTGTAGGAGTTCAGGACATGAGTCGAGTTAAACATGCATACTGTATGGCTTACACACCTGGTCAACAGCCCATTGTTGATTGAGATTGCCATCAATTTTTTGATTAGTGTATCGGTGCTTGATAAGAACTTTATAACATGTCCCCACAGAGAAGAATGAATATATTATACCTCTCAACTCCGGAGCGGCTTGAGTGCAGATAGAATGAAAGCGAAGCAGCAATAATGATATCCGTAGCAGCACCCAGAGCAAGCGACACGTCAACTATATTCTGCAGATGTGGTAGTGAATATCAAGAAAGATTGCAGATACAAAATATGTTCTTACGTCGATGGTAGGGAATAAGGCAAAAAATTCTAGCTGGAAACTGGATACCGTTGTCAGGAAGGGTACAGAAGTGGAACCCCTTAGAAATAAAACATACGCTCGAACTGTCACAGCTACAAACAATAACCAAAAGCATGAATATTGAGAAGTTTTTATCAAGCCAATCACATACCGAGGCCAAAGCCTAAGTGGATGTGTCAATACATCTGTAAAATTAGGAATGTCAAACTTACCACAACGAACAAGGATAAGAACGGTCTGTGGTCCAAATCAATAATTGTTAGTGTAGTAGAAAAACACGCACAAGAGGAGCAACTAGGAAAATGTTCTTCTTGCTCACTGGGGGAGTAATATTAGATTCAAGGCTGACAGAAATAAAATGAATATGCACAAAGGTAAACTCGTCTCAAGTAGAAAAGCTGCACAACTAGTACAATTGCTGTCTTGATGAAAGGGTTATTCTAGCTGACTAGCTTCCGTCAATGGAAGAGATGGCTTACTGATACTCCCAATGTCATCTATGAATGATAGTAGCTTAGTGACAGTTCATGTGCGTGAATCTAATGAGGGACTCACAATAAGCGACCACGTTGCCTTGATAAGTCCACCCGGATTCAAATAATTAAGAATGGTATAGCTATAGATTGCGTGCATACTGAACGCTGAATGCAGAGTTTCCAAGATCCTGCACTCAAACAATTATAGACAGTTAATAAGCGAGAAGAAAAGTTGAATTTACAATAAAGTGATAACCTAAATCTCATTCATGAGTCATGTCGACGTTCAGCGGGAATCGACGCAAAGACTGACCGCCATCTTAATAATAAGATTGTCCGATGCATAATTTTGAAAGTAATAAAACACCTGCGTGCATGTGACGCCGTACAGCCTACCGTCGATGTGATTATCGCGAACATCACACTTGGGGTAAACACTTACACTGACGAAAAGAAAATACCAACGAGAAGAGCGCCAAACGTGTCCTTCAAGTCCAGTGTCGCCATTGTTGGTCCAGCAAGAAGTAAAAGTGCTAATTCCTACGATTCAGAGTGTGGGGCGTGTTGGACACGGAACATGAACGGCTTCCTTTCACATGGTACTTTATTGCTCCTGAGAGCCTGGCTCGAAATAGCTTTACATGATGGACGACTGTCGCACTGTCAAAGTGTGGGTGTACCAATGAGAAGACAACATTGTATCTTATCAAGAAACGAGGGACTCCCTGAGAAGCAATGGACAAATCAGATTAAATCCTGATCCAATCCATGCCAAAGATACTAATAAAGCACGAGCCCTCACGAGTCACGGATGCTGTAGAAGTAGTAGAAGAATGGTGTAGTGACAGAACTGATGTTGATCAACCAAGTCGTTCAACTTGAACGGTGATACAGTATTAGGTGAATGCGACAGACACGGAGCGAGCGGTTAAAAATGGAGAAACAGTGGGCATCAAAGGATGTGGAGCATATACACCTAGTTGTGCTCCTGCTAATAGCCCAGCGCGACCTGTTGAATTTGCTAACATGTCAATTATATGCCCACCCATCCTGTTAGGGAAGTTTACGAAATGGACCGAGTGAGAGGCACTGATATGTCCGATGTGTTGCCCCCTCCACTGTATGGCCCGAGAAAAAGATAAAATCAAGGGGTTGATCACAATGATATAATGACGAGAAAGCGCCGTCCAGGTGGACAGCGCTGACGCAGAGGGAAGAAGGCGGAGAGTAGGACGTCGACAAAGAGAGTCTGGATTACGGTCGCAGAAGAGGTGCGGAGGGTGGGAGAAGTACCATCTTCAGGGTTGCAGCGAGCTGTGGTTAATAACGTTCGCCATAACATTTATGACAGCTTCTCTTTCAACTTCATTTGTGCCAACTGAAATCATCAGTCGAGGGCGACGTTGAGCTAACAAATCCCACGCGCTCAGCTCAGCTCCGAACATCACCTCCATTTTTGGCTTCTGGACTTTGAGGTGCACATCGCCCTAGTTCTTCACGCCTGTGCAACAGCTCTTCACTAGGATATGTCGACGTCTGGTTCTCCCCTGACGCTGCTACGTACGCACTCATCGCTAGCCCGCCTTTGTTCTACCAGCACACCGGCACTGGGCCGATCGGGTTTTTTCTCTTTAATTATAAGACCTTGTCTTTAAGTTTACACAATAAACAATGAATTGTTGATTAGGTGTGGATTTTATACCATGGGCATGTTAATTTGATTCATGCCGTGGGATTTACAGTGTTCTCGATATTATAATCTGAGTATGCTAAGCTTTTCTCCACTTTTAATCATAGCTACTTCAAAAATGGTAACCTCTGGGGTAGTGCCGACGCCTATCCACCGAAATTTTGATAGGACATTTCAGAGGTAAAAAGCCTCAGTTAGAAACTGTACAATGGTTAGTGAGGGAACAAAACTGCTGTGAGATGCGGAAGTTTTTCACATTTTCAACTGCGTACCGAGGTTAGTGCCTTAGATTAGTGGAATTGCAGAACGAGGCATCGTAGGGTCGCCACAATGGTCGAGAGCAAGAGCGGCCTAGGTAGGCCAAGTCGTTGATCGTCGAGGAATCGCAATGTAATACATACTAGAAGAATGACCACTGAGATGATGAAAATTGCACGACCGTTATGATTCCGCTCTAAATGAGAAGGTCAGTTCAATATCACTACTTACACCGGTAGATGACTCACCGACATTCCTCGCGCCATCCGTGCATGAGAGCAGCTTGGCAGCCCATGAGCGTTAATATGATGAAAGACTTCAGCATCCTGCTAAGATTCAGGTAAATGAGAATGGTATAATTATAGATGCGTGCATGCTAAACGCCGAACGCAAGGTTTCCAAGATTCTGCGCTTGAACAAGTGCAGGCAGCAAGAAGGACGAATGTATTCACAATAAAGCGATAACCTGCATCCCATTCAACGAGATATTCGACACTCAACGAGAAATTGAAGCAAAGTCTGACCGCCCCCTTGAGAAAGGCACTGTCCGACGTATAAATTTGAAAGTAATAAAACACTCAACGTACATGTCAAACAATCTAACGTTGAGTGTCATCATTGCGAACACGTCACCAGCTCAATCACTTACGCCGCCAAGAAAAAAGCGCCAACAAGAAGCGCATACGGGTCCCTCAAGTCAAAGTCCCCGTCGGTCCGCCGGTGAGAGGGTTTGGAAGTGCAGGGTGTGCTGTTCAATTCCTCGGATTCAGAGGATATCCGGTGAGTTCGGCCTAATCACAGAGAATTTGTGTTTCACACAGCTACCAAGCCTTGCACCAGAGAGATGTTACATTGGAGAACTGCGGGCCTTCCCAGGCAGCGGGATAGCTGACATTTTCTATCTGATAGAGGCATGCCAGTCCTAGAAGGTTGGGACAAAAGTAGACCGAACCATTTGATCTAAACCAGCCGTGTAGGATTAGGGTATAAGAATATAGCTGATATTTGAGTGTGAAGCAAGTTGTGACAGCTACTGGTGATTCAGATATAGAAACGGAAGAATAGGCTGTCGACCGAGACCCGGATGGTAACAAGTTGCATCAAGGGACGTCGGGGTAAACGGGAACACATTGGTTTGGGTTCTGCTAATTATAATAGCTCGACCTACCCAAACAATTAAGTATTGAGCCATATTCGCATGGGCATCGAAAGATGAGGGGGTAGGGCCCAGTTGGACTATTGCAGCCGACATCAAGTTCGACGCAGTAACTCCTAAATTAAACAAGATCAAACACTCTCCCCCAGGTTCACGATGATGTTATTGCGCATCCTCCCGCTCGCATCTACTAATAGCAACGCACGATATTTTCTCCATGACATAAAACATCAAACTACCTCTGGATTCTCACCGTGTCACTTTTCTGGGCTAAATCATTACTTCGATCGATGGACAATAACATAAAATTGGAGAAGTATTCTGCCGCACTCAGTAACAATTATCATCCTCTGTTCTTTCGATAATCATTCCCCGTTTCATTAGACGATCCGGATGTTCCGAATGGAAGTGATGTGCTATGTAAAATCTGGAAATTCGTCAGTAATCCATGAGACATAAAGGGGCGGAAAAAAACACTTGCTTTGGGATCCTCAATAAATTGTGGGCCTTCAGTGTCTACGGTTATCACAGATTGCTGTACCCTGAAAACTATCGATTCACTTGGTTTACTGAGGACAGGCTGGCTAGCTTGAGCAAGAGATAGACGTGAGTTGAGCCTAGCAAGAGAGCGCAAGTAAATTGACTACAAAAAAATATACAATGAGTAACAGAAGACTTACGTTGCCATCATGGAGTTTGTGTAGACTGGAGTGTCCGAAGTGGCGTTAGAAAGTACTACATTAAACCAAAGCACACTTACGGTTGCCAATAATCTGGAAAATCGCCCAAAATATCAGGCTCCCTCCCGAAGTTGTCTTGAACCCAAAATTGTCAGTCGTGCCATAATAGAGACATCATTGGCGTACAAATACTAGGACAACAATATCAAGAATACTGCAGGAGTCGATAGTGTAAGTCGATTCAAGTTTTTACGGTATGATTTACATACCTAGTCAACAGCCCGTTGTTAATGGCATAAGCCATCAATTTACTGATTAGTGTATCAGTGCTGGATATAAAGACTAAGTATCGTAGCATTCAACAAGAAGTAATAAATTTACCTCCCAAACCCTGTTCGGCTTGTGTGCAGGTAGAAAGAGAGCGAACCAGCAATTATTATATCTGTAGCAGCACCTAAAGAAAGCCATGTCTTTACCATTTTCTGTAGACAGTGTTTTTATCGATCAAATATTAGCGGCTGTTGCATTCTTACTTCGCTACTGCCGAATGAGTCCCAGAATTTGAGTTGGAAACTGTCAGTGAATGATGATCAGCAAGAAAACGGATTTGACTAGAACAACACGCTTACACTTGGACCGTAACTGCTATAAGCCATCACAAATATGAGCATGCAATCGTTTCAAATCCCAGGAACATACCAATACCAGTGCCTGTGTATGTTGTTTAGGGCATTTGTAGAAAGACAATTTACAACTCACCGAAATGGGCAAGAGTAAGTGCAGTCTATTCAAGTTAGTAATTGTTGAAAAAAGCAGCAGAACACGTACTAAAAGAGCAACTAGAGGAATATTCTTCCTGCTGACTGCCAGCACAATTTTGGGTTTAAGATCACCAGGGGATGCAAGGAATACGCACTGTGGTAAACTCGTCTCACGTAGAAAAGATGCACAACCAGTATGATTGCCCTCTAAATTAGGCGTTTAGTAATAATTGCTTGCGTTAACAGTGGACATACTGATACTCCTAGCGCCGTCTATGGATGAGAGTTCACTGATGGCTCACGAAGTTAATGTACTGGGAGGGAGGGACTCACTGTAAGCGACCATGCAGCCTTGAGCAATGGAAAGGGATTCAAATAGTTGAGAATGACATAGTAATAGATTGCGTGCATGCTGAGTGCAGCATATAAGGCTTCCAAAATTCTGCATCGGAGCCATTACTGCTGAGTGGCGAGGCGAGATGGAAGAAAGATTTTACAATAGAGTGAAAACCTACATCAAAATCAACCAGTTAATTCCGATGATCTACAAGAACAAGTTTAAACTAACCGTTGCCTTGATGAGAATGCCATCCGACGTATAATTCTCAAAGTAATAGAACACTTGCGTACATGTCACGCCAAATAGCCTACAATACATGAAATATTGTAAGCCCTGTACCAGAAAGAATATTAGGAAATACGTACACTGCCGAGAAAAAAATACTGATGAGAAGTGCGCCAAAAGTAGAATTCAAGTTTAAGATTGACGGCATTGAACATGAAGATTTTCAAAGAAATTAGAAGGGCAAAGGTGGGCTCCAAGATGTTGAGTTCTCAGCGTTCGGTGAGGGATTCAAGAGTCTTACAATACATGCAAAGAGCTGAGTGCTTCCTTCATTATACTCGGGTACAGCTTTACACGACAGACAGCTGTTGCATTGACAACTGTGGGTATAATGAGTGGGAAAGGAAGACACTTCCCATCTGATTATACTAATGTCAATGTTACTATAATAACGACATATGATCCACGCGTACGGGCCCATACATATACTGCGGTATACTCCGAGCTGGAAGACCATGGGTTACAGATGGAGCTTACACTTGCTAAGGGTAACCCAAAACTGGGGCACCCACGGCGTGAAAATATTATTGAAAGGTGACATACGCGTACCAGTGCAACACCATCGTGGTTGATCTTGAATCCATACATAATGAGACAGCAGAAGAGAAGAGGTAGGACTTGACGTTGCAGTGTATGAAAGATTGGCGTTACATCGTTTCCCTGATGTCGGTGGTTGAGATCCTTGATCAAAGTGCTCAGAGAGGGTGTTGTTATAAGAAGGATTAGTGAGGGAAATAGATGGGAGTGCGCACTTCACATTATTCCATAGGGTTGTCGATCCTCGGACTCGAAGGGCGGCGGTTTGGACCCATTTTGGGTAATTAAGCGACATTATGTAATATTCAAGATTTTTCGCACTGTTTTCAAGTTACGACTGGCTCAGACTGTAATCTTCTTGTCGGCACAACCGTGCGTTCTGGCTGCTTGTTTCAAGACACAGAGGCGGAGATTAGCAACTGACTTTGGATGGGCAGATAAGAGAAACTCAATGATAATATATTACAGAGGGCTTTAACATGTAAGTTGTACCTGGCAAATCATTGACCGTCTGATTTCTTGGCAAACTTGACAAATTGCGGTTGCTCTTGGTTCTTGAGATCTTCATCCAGTCTACGCTAAGCCTACTGTTGCTACTTGACGCTCTCTGCCTGCGGGTCTATGCCATGTATATCGAGTGCAGTCATGGCCCCAACCTATAATCTCCGAGTCAGTTCCTCAGGCATTGCATTGTTTTGCACAACTTCAAGTTGAGGATAATTCTGTTCGGTCAAGTTCAAAGGAGCCATGAGTATATCCGGGTACATTTGTACTCGTCCTCTTTCGCTATCTTGTCTTCTGCTGTTGATTATCTCTATAGTAGTTCTGGCACTGCCGCAACCGCATACGTCTTGTACTGCGCGTTGGATCATGGTGGCAGGAAATTAGAATGTTAAAGTGAGCTGCAGTGTTTAATGTTGTGTTTCACTAATAATGGCAAGTACAGTCGAACGGGTACATAATCCAGGTTCCTATTTCATCCAATGTCCAAATGCAAAGACTGTCATCTTGATTGCCATCATTCTTAAGCTCGTGCTTCGTGAATGTCGCAACTACCCATGTTCATGTCATCTTTGGGAGGCTTTGTTCATCAGTTCATCATGACCGGACTCAAGGAGCTCGAAAAAGTTGCATATCCAAACCCGGTGCATTGCATACATCTTACTAAAAGCTCATCGGCTTTAGCCAGGACTGTCCGAAGCTTACGTTAAGTTGCCAAATGTCTTTAGAGAATCCTTTCGCTTCAAAATTTAAATAAGTTTGATATTCTCGCCAACACAGGTTATTTAGACGGAAATATTGGAGTACAGGTATCGGATCGATGAAGGACTATCTCCCAAGGAAAATTATCAGCTTCCAAGGTATCCTTATAATAGTGCATCACCGAATTGATCTTATCCCATGGTTTATCTTGACAGATGTTTGATTGAATCTTTTGTTCTCGAAGTTGATCGTAGAAGGGTCTTTCTGCTGCGCTTCTACCCAATTGTAACCTACCTTCTGTACAAGGTTTAAAGCCAGCTAAATACAGGTGCCGTAGGGATCCGTGTTCTTCATATTCTAAACAAATCTCTGACTCCTAGAAATTCTACAGTAAAATTCTTGACCCGTGCCAGATTGACAATGTCAACATTCGACTTGAACAGCAGTTTTGGCAGTTTTCTTATTGGTACTTTCATCTCTGCTGTGTGCGTGCTCAAATTTGACGTGCATTTGGGTTCAAAACTTACAATAACCACATCCACATTAGACTCTTCGGGGTGACATGCACACAGGTGTTTTTTTACTTCCAGAATTATACATTGGACAGTATTCTTATCAAAGGAACTGTTGGTCTTTACTTCTTCTTGTTGGCTGTTAGGACACTAATCTGTTATATGCTTCTAGGTTATTACTTTATTGTAAATTACTTCTTCCTTTTGGCCTATTGACTCTTGATGGTGACCTTCAGAGTGAAGAATCTTGGAGACCTTGCATTCAGCATTTGCTGTGCATGCACTCTATTACTATACTATTCTCAACTATCTTAATCCATCGGGACTAGTTGAACTCTCATGGACAATGACAGTAAGTCTCTATCAATGTCCAAGCAGATGAACTGTCGGTAACCTCATTCATAGATGACACTAGGAATATCGGTCAGCCATCTTTTATTGGGTGTAGTTATACTTAATGGATCCTCTATGACATTTAGAGTGCCATTATACTAGTTGTGCATCTTTTCTACGTGAGGCGAGTTTATCATAGTGAGCATCCCTTCTATCCACAGTGACATTGAACCGAAATCGGTCTCCCTAGTGAGCAGGAAGAATATTCCCCTTGTTGGTCTTATAGTGCGTATTTGTTGTTCTTCGCAGTCATTACTGACTGGGTCTACACAGATTGCTCTTACTCTTGCCGATTTTGGTATATTTTTGAATGCTCATTTTTGCATTTTTTTTAATTCATGCATTTAGGGGCCGGTATCGGTATGTAATCAAAATTTCAAAAACTGCTGTATATGCTCATGCTCGTCCTTTCCCTAGCAGTGATAATTAGAATGTATGTTTATTCTGAGCATTGTGATTTCCGCTGACAACAGCCCAGCTTTCAGTCAGAATTTTTTGCTATATTTCCTAGTGTTTATGTAAGGGAATCCTGGCCCGTAATTCTTGGTTTCATGAGACTATGTTGTGCAGGACATTTTCAAAACATCACTTTCTCTAGGCGTTGCCACAGACATGATCATTACCGGCTCACTTTCATTCTACCTACACACAAGTCGATCTGGAATGGAGAGGTAAATCCATTCCCTCTCCTTGCACGCACACATAACAAATTACAAATTATTCTTTATCCGCCTGTTCAGCACGGATACATTGATAAATAAATTGATGGTATACACAATCAATAATGGAATTTTGACCAGGTCTGCTATGTACTCTGTATGAATCTTAATTTGACTGATGAACGATGGCATGAACTTCTACAGCGTTTTTGATATTATTGTCCTAGGATTTGTATGGCAATTTTTCTCCGTTACTACGGCACAAACTGACAAACTCGGTTTAAGGTGACAGATGTTCACAATTTGATATTCTTCTCTATTTTCCAGGTTGTTGGCAACCGTAAGTTAGGATTTGTTCAGTATATATTTACTAACATATTATGCACCAAGTCTATACAAACTCCATGATGGCAACGTGAGACTTTTGCTTTATTCCCAATGCAACTATATTCACGGTTTGGGGGGGGGGGGGGGGGGGGGCGGCCGGGGGGGGGGGGGGGGGGGCGGGGGGGCGGGGGGGGGGGGGGGGGGCGCCCCCCCCCCCCCCCCCGGGCCCGGGGCCCCCGCCCCCCGCGCCGG
>JASFDA010000169.1:3860-25792 GCA_036936965.1 Cystoderma amianthinum
CGAGTCCTGCTTGTCAGGCGGCGCTGGCTGGAACGGCTGATATTCAGTCGGACAAATACCTTCTGTCGGAAGGGCTGCCCAATGAAGGATTTCGAGCCAGACTTCAGGTGGTAGTATGTGATGTCTAGACATTTTTTCAAGTTTAGGTTATCGCAGGTGAGGTGAATTGGGTAGGTACTATGGGTCGGGGTAATTCCAACTCACGTTGTCATTAAAATATTTGCTGTCGTTCGACTTGGATATGCGCTAACTTGGCGCTAACTATTCAAACTTTAGATTTAATTAGGTCTAGAAGCCGCGGAAGTCCTTTGCTTTTTTTCTTTAAATACTTTACGAGCGAGATATGACATGCCGGGCCGATAGTACAAATAGAGGCACTCCATTGACGTAAGTATGCACGATAATCACATCCATTCGGTTGATGAGTATGACGAGTATAATCCTCCACTTATTTGATGATAGTCCAAGCTAACATAGCTGCCTCATAGCCTCGTCACCATATCGGATGAATTTAGCTTTTCTCATATGCTCCAAACTCGCTGTCGCTTTCGCAATCGAGTTGGGTGGTTGGAAATAGACACGCCAAGTGGCATACTGAGGGTAGCGATCAATTAAATTATGTAGTGACTTTGATACGAATAACTGGCTCTGTTATCAACTTTTACGAGAGTACTACTCACGTTGCTCCTAGCTAGAATACCACCAGTGCTGCTCTAGTGGGGTCCACATTTCAGGGTCTTGTTTGTGTTGGTGAAGGGCCTGCGCAGGGATTACAACAATTAGGTACGGAATGCAGTAAGATTGCAGATAACTACAAAGTTAGTATAATATGGTTCGCGAGTTGAACCTCAAGCATGTCTGATTTGTATGTGTGAAACTACGGTGTATAACAGGAAGCCCAATCAACACCTATCTTTGCCTTACTAAAGTCAACAGTAGCAAAACCAAAGCGAGAAATAATAAGGGTATTGGAGGGTTGACGCAACCCGGCTGCTTGTGGAACCCACATGAGGGGGTCTTGCCCCTGAGAAGAAATGATCCAGTTTTTCGCTGTCAAAATCCAAAAAAAATGCTGGTAACTAGTTGTTGACACATCCCACACGCGTATAGAGTTGTCATTAGAGCCTGACACGATCCGCGTGCCGTCACTCGAAAACGCGACCGAGTTGACAAAGTCAGTGTGACCCTCAAACACATTCTGCTCTGTAGCCGTTGATACATCCCACACGCGCACAGACTTGTCATTAGAGCCCGATACGATCCGCGTGCCGTCGCTCAAAAACGCGACCGAGTTGACAGAGCTAGTATGACCCTCGAACACATTCTGCTCTGTACCCGTCGATACATCCCACACGCGCACAGACTTGTCAGCAGAGCCTGACACAATCTGGGTGCCGTCGCTCGAAAACGCGACCGAGTTGACAAAGCGAGTGTGACCCTCGAACACCTTCTGCTCTGTACCCGTTGATACATCCCACATCCGCACAGAGTTGTCATTAGAGCCTGACACAATCTGCATGCCGTCCCTCGAAAATGCGACTGATTTGACAATGCCAGTGTGACCCTTGAACACATTCTGCTCTGTACCCGTCAATACATCCCACATGCGCACAGACTTGTCAGCAGAGCCTGACACGATCTGTGTGCCGTCGCTCGAAAACGCGACCGAGTTGACCCAGCCAGTGTGCCCCTTCAATAACTTCTGCTCTGTACTCGTCAATACATCCCACACCCGCACAGACTTGTCAGTAGAGCCTGACACAATCCGTGTGCCGTCGCTCGAAAATGCGACTGAGTTGACAAAGCCAGTGTGACTTTTAAACACCTTTGGTTCTGTACCCGTTGAAGCATCCCACACGCGCACAGACTTGTCATCAGAGCCAGACACGATCTGTGTGCCGTCACTTGAAAACGCAACCGAGTTGACAAAGCCAGTGTGACCCTCGAACACATTCTGCTCTGTACCCGTCGATGCATCCCACACGCGCACAGACCCCTCAGAAGAGCTTGACACAACCCACGTGCCATCGCTCGAAAACGCAACGGAGTTGACAGAGCCAGTGTGGCCTTTGAACACCTTCCGCTCTGTACTCGTCAATACATCCCACATGCGCACAGACTTATCATCAGAGCCTGACACAATCTGTATACCGTCGCTTGAAAACACGACCGAGTTGACCCAGCCAGTGTGCCCCTTCAATAACTTCTGCTCTGTACCCGTCGATACATTCCACACGCGCACAGATTTGTCATTAGAGCCCGATACAATCTGCGTGCCGTCGCCCGAAAACGCGACCGAGTTGACCCAGTCAGTGTGACCCTTGAACACCTTCTGCTCTGTACCTGTTGTTACATCCCAAACCCGCACAGACTTGTCATTAGAGCCCGATACAATCTGGGTGCCGTCGCTCGAAAACGCGACCGAGTTGACAGAGCCAGTGTGACCCTCGAACACATTCTGTTCTGTACCCGTCAACACATCCCACACTCGCACAGACTCATCAAAAGAGCTTGACACGATCCGCGTGCCGTCCCTCGAAAACGCGACCGAACTAACCGGGCCAGTGTGGCCCTTGAACACCTTCTGCTCTGTACCCGTCGATGCATCCCACATCCGCACAGACTTGTCATAAGAACTTGACACGACCCGCATGCCGTCACTTGAAAACGCGACTGAACTAACTGGGCTAGTGTGGCCGTTGAACACCTTCTGCTCTGTACCCGTCGATGCATCCCACACGTGCACAGACCCGTCAAAAGAGCCTGAAACAATCTGTGTACCATCACTTGACAATGTAACAGCAAAAGTTGGACCCCCAGTTTGTATTGTCATCAAAGGCAGGTCAACATTGCCTGTGGTATGAGTGAAAACAGGGATGTGGGGGAAATGCTTTTTCCATTTTTGAAAGAGACTCGAGTCCTGTGACCATGTTGCTAATGCCGAAGTGTATAGATGTGGTGTTGATTCAGCAGCTGGGCTCCCAGTGAAATATGTAGCGAAATTTGCAGCTTTACTAATGTCATTTGCCAATTCTATAAAACTATCCCTCCACTAAAAGACAACATTAGTTAATCTAGAACAATTTGAATTCTTCAATTTGTACCTTCAATACCCACTGACGTGCACATTGAAGCTTTGGAGTACATCGACTACGAAATCCAAGTAGGTTCATAGCTTCAATCCAGAACAGAACACGGATTTCAAGGAAGTCTGAGATGCAGAGACATAGCTTATCAGTGTCAATCGCCTGCATTGAGGGCAAGTGATCAGTCCAGTGGCCACATGAGTACCTTAGAACAGGAGTAATGTTCTGGTTAATTTGTTCAGACAGCACAACATTGTCATGGTCGAACAAGAAGGATGAAGTGATATTGCCTATATTGAATTGCAAACCAGACTCCATGACACGAAAGCATGATAGAGCAAGAAGATTGTGGTGGGCTTGTTCATCACACCAAAACTCCAAGTTCTTGTCATCAACATAAAAGTTTGACCGGCCTTGGTCGAAAATAAAGTCAGGGAAAGAGGCATGGTACCAAAAAACCCTGTTGTCTTGGATATAGAGCACAGCATGGAGATTGTCTACAACTGCCTTGGCTGTTTCATTATCACCATCCGCCAAAAGCGCAGCAACGGTGGAGCTCGATGTGCGTTCAGCTGTACATAGGAAGGTATAAAGGATATGGAGTCGGCGAGTTAAGTGCTTTCCTTTGAATTTCCGAAACGTGTCGTGCATAATTTGCCGGTATAACGTGTCAATTAAGAATGTGGCATTGTTTGCATCATCCGATTTGGAAAGGAAATCCTTGAGCATGCTGGTCTGCTCCGCAGCAGAGACTGAGCCATCCGGGGTCAAGTACCTTACTACTGTCGCAGCATAAATGAATAAACCACCTGCTTGCTCTCCAACTTTAGCCAGATATATACTGCCAACAAGCTTCGGCAGCCTGACTTTCAGGTACGTCTCAATGTCCACCCTCGCCTCTGCAATTGGCACGTCTTGGAGACGACAGACAGAATCAGAATCAAAGTCCTCGCAGAGCTTAACAAGTCCAGGGTCTGATCGGCTTGTTACAAGAAACTTCAGGCCTCGTAAGTCATATTTATCAATTGCAATGAGCAAGTTGCGTAGAAAAGCTGACCCTCCGTTGCCCCCAATCTCATCGAGAGCATCAATGACAATGAGGTACGGAGGTAATTCTGGCTGGCGTGTGGCTCCGGACTGTTGCCAAGGTCCAATCAGGAGATCCTTTATCTGGGTGGCAACATCGTGGTTGACAGCGTTGAATTTATCGGCAACATGCAAGGAATCCGCATACAATTTGCATTGATGAGCAAGTTGGTAGGCAACGGTAGGAAGGATATGGGTCTGATCTTGCGTTTCTTGAAATTGTCGCGAGCAGAAAAAGTTGGCGCCCAAGATTGTGTGTTGGTTGGCATCGTCATTCTTATCGAACTGTTTGGCTATAGTATACGCAATGGTGGTTTTGCCAGATCCAGCTTGACCAGTGAGCCAGAAGACACGCGCGCTGTCCGACGAACGATCGGTAGCCCAATCAGTGATTTGGTGCAGTATCTTAACACGTGTTCCTGCCGTACATTCTTCGCGTTTCAACGTCTCGTGTTCGAAAATAGTTTTGTGGTCAGCCTTTGCAGAAGGATTCAAACGTTCCAGGGCTGCTTTCTATTTAACCAGTTCAATATGGGCTAGAAGCCAGGAAACCAATATACATACCTACCTTGATATCGTGGTGTATCTGACTGGCCTTGAGTTGAACGTTGATTGCCATAGCAAGCTGGGAACGACCAATAAGCACACACATAACCTTAAATGAATATAAGAGTACAAACATGGAAGGAAGTTGTTGCCGCCTTGATGCGTTGAACGACAAGTTGGATCTGCGTCTTGCATTCTTCGTAGTCCAATATCTGGAAGAGGAGCAACTTTCCAGCGAGTTCCTCTAGATTCTTCTTTTCTTCCCCGATTTCCCTACATGAAAATATGTCCCTCATGATATAACCGTTGAAAATGACGACGTACTGTTTGAACCTCTCTATATCTTTTTTCACAACCTCGGCGACACTGAAAGCTACAATCATCTCCAGAGAATGGAGTATGGTTTCTGTCTCTCGGAGACCTTGCGCAAACGCGTCCTTGTTGTCTCGGACTGCCTGAGATAATATTGAGCCAGCCGCAAATATGAAGAAGATGACTTACATCTTTAATCTCAATGATTGTCTTAACAATGGACAATGCAACTTTAACTGGATTAGAGTCTGCATATTCTGGCGCTTTCTTGAGGAGCGTTTGTAAAAACCGGCCAACGACTTTAAGATTCTCTCTTGCAGGTATCTTCCAATCTAAAACCTCCATTTGAGAATTCTCCGAGACTGGTTCTGCAGTAGAATTTGAAGTAGAGTTGGTTTCGCAAATTCCCTCTTCAAGACATCTGTTAATCTCTCAAGCACAAAGAGTCAGCGGAAGGACCCTACCTGGCAGACCATGAGTGCTCAATAATGGAGGTACAGCTGGCTGGAGTGGGTCGGTGGTGTCGGTAGCATTGGTGCCTGTAGAGATGATGAGTCGTCAAGCGTCACTGGACGCAGTGGAAGCAATAATCTTGCCTGAAGCTACAGGCTCAAGACTTCCTGTGTTGTATCCTGGGAGATGATTGTGGGCGCCAGATGCAGGGGAGACAGAACGTCGATTCAAAATTGACGGGCTAACCGAGGCGTTGACCGGTTTAGATGGCTTGATCCAATTGGAAAACGGTTGTAGTAATTTGCTTTTCTTCTTCGATTTATTCGCTGTGGTCGATGAGTGGTCAGCCATAGAGGTAGTAAGACCCAAGATACAGCATCTGTCGTTTGTGCCAACATTAATATTGCTGTTCAGGTTCTCAAAGTCAAAATGTCGTGCTGCATAGGCTGATGATCGGTAAATCAAGGGTTCGGCTGCTCGGCAAGCAAAGAAGAGTGTTACCCATGCGCTCGGGATAAAACAAATAATATAGGCAAAGTACAAAATTTAAATTATGTAGGAAAATATATCATTAGAATTGGGCGCATTCAATGTAGAAACTAAATACTAAAGAGGGTGGTGATGGTAAAGAGAAATGCAAAGAAAAAGGGTGTTGCTTGTTTTGTTGCTTGTTTGTTGTCTTTAATACCCGTTCGAGCCGTTTGCGAGGTTCCTGTGCGACGATCTGCTGGTTCTCTGCCGAGCCTTCACTGGACCCCCTCTGTCGTTTCGCTATCAGCTGGATAAGCAGGTGCAAATCACGCAGAAGGGGGAGGCTGTGAACTTGTGTGAGGCCCCTGCTTTGTCCGTGTCATGCGAGCTCGCAAGAGCAGGGGGTCTTAACGCAAACGATTTGCAGCAGGTGGGTCGTCTGGGCGGGCGCCGTTGTCTAATTAGTTCAGGCTGAAGGGATTGGAGCAGGATGCTGGGAGAAAGTCGAGGGGGCCGTCGTCTAAGGCGGGGACGTCCCATCCGTCGTCTTAGCATTGTAGAAGAATAATGTATCAACAATCAATGCTACCTGCTGTGCTTGAGATGTAAGTAACAGGGGTTTACTGCTGTACAGATGAGCTTACCTGGATGAGTGAGACCAGTCGGAGTGTCGTGGGTCTCTGTTTGAGAAGGGCCGTCCACAGGGTCGTCGTTGGGCAAACAAGATCTCTAGCTATAGGTGGTGGAACGAAAGTTCCATCCCATCTGTTGCATTCGTCTTTGGTTTTTCTAGGTGCCGTCGAGGGAGTCGAGAGATGCCGCCTCCTCAGCATCAATCGATGTTGGAGCAAAGGGAGAACACCCGTCGCGTCGAGGTCACTGGTAGAAGATCATATACTCGTATTGATCATTGTCAGTGCTGCCTGCTGTGCTCCAAGATGTAAGTGACAGGGTTTGCTATTGTAGAAATGAAGTTACCTGGATAAAGTCTGAGAGGATAAGTTGGCAGGATCGTGTCATGGTAGTTCGGCTTTCAAACAACGCGTCAAAATTTATCAATATCATATACATATTTATATTTATATCTTAATTATTTAATTGTTCGATTGTTCCGTCAAAGCCTTTTTTTCATTTTTCTTCTACATCAACTAGTAACTACATGACAAAAAAACAGAGGTACATTTTCACCATCGTCATTTCATATCAAGATACTAGACTTCTCGAGGTCAATATTACACCGGAATTGACTCAGCATTGTTTCGATAAATGTAATATTTTACGGGATCCCTTAATTATAACAAGCCCCCTTCAAGCCTGTTAACTCACCTATGGCTGCCTTTCCACTCGAAATTATAGAATCGATTATCGACTTCCTCGCTACTAGTTTCAGATCGACATCCTCTATCAAAGCATGCTCTCTTGTCTCGCGCATTCTCCTCCCTCTTGTCTTTATACATCAGCGTTCT
The DNA here is from genome assembly GCA_036936965.1 of Cystoderma amianthinum. Lineage (NCBI taxonomy): Eukaryota > Fungi > Basidiomycota > Agaricomycetes > Agaricales > Squamanitaceae > Cystoderma > Cystoderma amianthinum. The sequence continues at coordinate 11,281 of JASFDA010000169.1, forward strand.
CCCAGAGGAGGACCACTACGATGTTCAAGAACTGGTAAAGAATTTGAAACAGTACACCCAGTTGAGATGCCTAGCGAGGAGTGAATTTGTTACGTTTAAGTTTGAAGTATCACTCTCTACTGTATATGGCTAAACCAGGTCCGTTGTCCAACGCTTGTTCACAAGTAACCAAGGTATCATGTATGTACACTCTACAAGCTCCAAACAAGGTCCCCAGTAGCAAAAATAAATAGCTGCCCCTTGAGCCGAATCACCTTTTCCTTCTCATCCCAGACCAACCAGAGGTCTCCTCCTCGTGGGCTCACTTGAGTCGACTTTAATTCCGTTCCCGCGTTTATATCTTTCTTACCGGACCAGTATGGACCCAAGAGGCAGTGGGCTGAACCACACACATGGTCTTCCCCTCCTGCAAGCATACCCGGTGAAAACATCCTCATTACAAAGTGTTCTTTCCCCGAGTTTGAATCTGTGGTAATAACGTTCACGAGATATCCATGGTCGCGCTGCGGATAGACCTATTAGAAAGCAAGAATCTGGGCGTTGCTGATTGAACTAACCAGTGCATCTGCATTCACAACGCTGTCCTTAAGGTTCTCCTTCTCATCCAACTCAACCAACAGGTCTACCATTGTACTATAGCATCAGTCAAAATAAAGTCGAAAAAGCTGTCGTACAATGAGTAAACCCTTCCTGTCCGACTGCTATCTCATTAACCACAACATCTCTACCAAATGCTTTAACAATATACGGAAGCAATCTGGCTCGTTCTTCTGGGGACACAACTTGTGGAATAGTCGACGGCAAGAAGATCTGAAAATAACCATCCTCCAACTTTACAGCCTTCACCACACCTCTTGTCAGTGTTTTGAACGCGTAAGTCTTGACTTTCTCAGAGGCTAAGTCTGATCGCTCAGACACAACTCTGGCTGAAGCCAACAAGCCGTGTCCGCAGAGAGGCACTTCAAATCCATTCCCAGTAAACCAACGTATGTCAAAAGTGGCTACCGTTTCATCCTCTGATGGAAGTGGTTTGGGTCCGATAAACGCTGCTATGGGCTGAGCGAGGTTTTTGGCAATATTTGAAAGAGTTTCGGTTGCAGTACTCGTGTCCACAAATACCACTGCAGCAGGATTCCCTCCGGAGCTGCGATTAGTAAACGCTGTGACTAGGGTAAAGGGTATCTTGCTCGACATTCAAGAATTTCGGGTGCAAGGTGCAAGGAAGTTGTGGTCAGCATATCTTATAGCTCTATTTTTAGCAATCTTGATTTCTGTTCGGGCTTATGCAACAACTCGGAGAAGTGGCCGGGAGTTTCAAATATCAAATATACCCGGCAGTATGAAATTTAATTCAGTAAGTACAACACTCAAAGGAATTATGAATTCCCAACCTACTCGGAGTTTGGTTCCAACTCGACTCAAAAGTACAGTTCCCCGCTCCCCAATACGACCACTTGCCCCTTGAGGCGTATGACATTCTTGTTCTCGTCCCAGATAAGCCCGATGCTCCCACCTCGAGGACTCACTTGGGTCGCGTTAACCTCCGCTCCAGTGTTAATGCCGTGTTTCTGATACCAATACGGACCCAAAATGCAATGTGCAGAACCGCACACATGGTCTTCGCCCCCTGGCAGCATATCCGGGGAGAACATCCTCGATATGAAGAGTTCGTTTCCTGTCATCGACTCGGTCGTGAACACATTAACAAAGTACCCATTTCCCCTCTGTCAAGTAATGATGCATTAGCAATATGTATGGTGTCTCAACACTCGTGTATGGGTTTATACTGACCAGCGCCTCGGGGGTCACGACACATGCGCCGAGATCCTCTTTCTTGTCTAACTCTACCAAAAGATCTGTCGGGGATCGATATATAAATTTTGAGCAAATAAGCGACGCTTACAATTTTTGAAAATTTCTCCTCCGTCTGCTACATGTTTTACTGCGACATCTCTGCCAAATGCCTTGACAAGGAACGGGATCAACCTGGCACGTTCTTCAGCAGACACCGCCTGTGGTACGCTTGAAGATAATGTGAGTTCCAACAAACCGCCCTCGAGTTTCACTACTTTTACGACGCCGCGTAACAAGGTTTTGAATTCTATCGTATTCACCTCAGAGGCTAAATCTTGTCGTCCGAAGATCACTTGGGCCGCTGCGATCGTACCGTGACCACACAGTAAAATCTCTACACCTTTAGCAGAGAACCAACGGATGTTAAATTTCAAAACCCTCTCGTCGTCGGAAGGGGACGGTACTGGTGCTACGAAAGCTGTTGCAGGCTGTGCTAGATTTTTTGCGATGCTCGCGAGAGTGTCGGATGGGAGGCTTGGGTCAATGAAGACTACACCTGCTGGATTACCCCCAAAACTGTGATTGGCAAACGTTGTGACAAGAGAGAAAGGTATTTTGCTTGGCATTGATACGTTCTAGCAGGGATGGCACCGGCAGCTGTAGGTCTGGACGGCTGTCTGGGCTTTTTGCCCTGATAAACATCTAACCCGGAGTAAAATATGCGCTTGTATCATATTGCCGCTCTATCAAGAATTTAAACCTATTTTAGATGAGTCTTCCAGGAAACAGCGTAGATTGTACATATACCCAAATCCAAATATTGATGATATATAGACACACTTAGCTAGGTGAGTTGTGGTTTCAAATAGCATGATACATATTATTCAAAGATATAAGGCGGTTCATGGTTCATTGTCGTTCCAATCTGCATCCAGGACGCGAATGCCTCTGCGACTAAGGCGTCGCCTCCACTCCTTCATCTCACCTTGCACACCAGCCTCTTGAGCCATGGATGTCATTCCCTTCCTGAGCCACCGAACATCCCTAGTGCGGACAACAGTCAAATGAGGTAGTTGAGGGAACAATCCCTCCAGCACTCTCCAAAATTCTATGTTAGGACGAGGAATGGAAAGTATCACGAGCGGGTGAGTATCCGCCACGGAGAGAGCGGGAAGTGGTTTTTCAAGGGATAAATGATGAAGGTTTGGTGATGATTGTAACAAACTGTGAGGGGACGGATGAAGCCTCGTAGGCCACGACTTGGGTGTGAATAACAGAAGTGAGCGTAGTTTCGCACCATGAATAGATATGAATGTTGACACAAGAGAAGCTGGATGTGGAATGTCGTCATAAGGCGTAATTTTGAGCTTTTCGAGAGAAGGAAGCGGCGAATACAACAACGCAAGCATTAGAGGTGAAGTGTGCATTGACAGCAATGTTAACACGCGGAGGTTGAGGAGGTAGATTGGTGAAAAACAATCCATGACAGGAATGTCCATAGCTTCAAAATTGAATTCAAGTTCTACTGGGTCAAGCCCCTGCCCAATGATTTCCAAGGTCTCGAGATTGGGGCAACATCTCAATAACTTGACGAAGGGATCTTCGTCCGGAATGGGAGAATTTGGGGGGACATAGCTCAGACCTTCCAGGCTGCGGAGATTAACGGCACCTTCTCGACTTGCAAGCGATGATATTGCCCTGCGGCTCAAGACGAATGAAGGGTTAATGGTGAAATATGCGAGGAAAGGAACCAGGGGAAATAGGGTTGTCAGAAGAGAGTCAAGGAGCAAGGCCTGGGTCTGTTCAACGTAATGAAGTCCAGACAGATCAATGGATTGTACCCATCGACCCGGTGTTGAAAACGGTATCCGGCGGATGGAGTCCCACTTCTGGTCAGCGGTATATAACCGGCAATGGAACTGTTCCAGAGCTGAAATATGAGATATACGAACATCGGAGTACAGGAGTGGGAGTGCAACATCCTAAAGCAAAGTTTCAATATGAATGTGGTGAAGGTGTGAGTTACCAACATGTAAGGATTTGCAAACTGTTAAAAACGACCATGCCCAAGAGGTAATCTGACCTTCGGAGGCCAAGACATGTGTTAATATTTCTGTCCATATCTCGGAAGGCAATGGTTTTAAAGGTTTACGCTGTGGGAGCAAAGGTAAGAGTAGGAGGGCGCCAGGACGCTGAGCTAATGGTCTAGGGTGGAGCAAAATAGTTTCTGCACTCATTTCTCGTTTGTTAAACGTTGGATAAGGGACCGCTAAATATATAGTTTGTGGGAGTACAGGGCTGGGCGCGTGGCGAAAAAAAACAGGGCATGAAGAGCAAGGCCGTCTGTCCACTTCCTACTCAGGCTTATGTATCACATTCACCGGATGCGTCTTAGAATGCCGATCTAACGGCGACAAAGGGTTTGTACCATGTAGAATAATTTAAGAACGCAATAACATCGGTAGATATACGTCGCTACGCTTTAGGTCCTAATAGGTCACCTATCTCTTCCACGAACTTCTCATAGTCATCCTTCTTCTTTACTTCCTGCTTTGATTTCCCGCTTGCGGCAATACCTTCAGTTGGAGCGGGCCCAAACTGACCCTTCAATACGCTGAGTAAATCCGGCCGTGCAGATACTGTAGGGGTCTGTTTATTTTCGTCATCGGCCGTGTCAGGTCCTAATGATGGTGCTGCGTCGACTTTGCTTTTTTTTGTTGTAGAGCCTGCGTCGACTGCCTTTTTGCGCTTGAGGGTACTGGGCACAAACGCGGTCGCCTCCTTCTTGAAGTCTCGAAGTTGAGGTTCTGCAAAAACTGTGGCGGCGGCTAGTTCAGCAGCAGTAGTTGGTTTGGGAGGCAGTGACGCGCTTGTGGGGGGTAATGTCGTTCCCGGTGTTGCAGTAGGGTTTTGAGGTAATGAAGGATGTGGAGGTGCTAATTGGCTTGCTCGGTGGGCCTGGAATGTTTGATGTGGAACAGACGACAGAGGATCTTGCATTGATGCTGAACTTTGTATGCGTCGAGGGAAAAATCCAGGAGGAGGGGCCGGTAAAAATGTAGATCCTTGTGCAAAACCAGTAGGTGGAAATGGTGGAAAATTTGGCTGCACCGGAAAGCCTTGGAGTGGTAGTTGAGGATAACCAGGAACGGGAATATTTCCGGGAAATACAGGAGGTGGGGGTGGAGGTAAAGTCATTCCTTGAGGGAACCCTGTGGGAGGCAAAATTGGAAACTGATTACCACCTGGGACTTGCGGAAACGAAGCGGGAAACCCAGGCGGTGGAGGCGGAGGTGGGGGAAAAGGATTCAATCCTGCGGGAGGATGCATTTGTGTATCTAACCCGGATGAGGGTGCTGGCATGTTGGGAGGCAATGGGGGTAATGTCAACAATTGTTCTAAACAGATAGAAATTGGCTCATTATGGGAGAGAGAAATAACATAAAATTACCTTTTCCTGGAGGTACACCATCTGGTAATGGAATATCCTCGTCACTGTCAACGTATTCTGCCCCCTCAGGCAACGGTGGTCGACCAGACGGCATGGGTATATCGTCATCATCGTCTGAGCCAAAGAAATAAGTATTTCTAGAGTACGAAGATATCGTGCTCACCATCGTCTTCCTCACTGTCAATTTCCCCGGGTAAGAGAGCTTTGTGACAAAGATTAATAGGGTGAAAATTATCGAAAAACAATAACCCACGTCTCTGTGCGTAGGGCATCCCGGGTGGTGCCACACCAAAAGGATTCATGATAGGGTCATAGTAGATACTTCGTTCTGGGTGCCGTGGAATGCCATTCTTGTCAAACATCTTCCTTGAGCGTAAAACAAGTTCTTCCACTTCCTCCCCTTCCTTTCTACGAGGCCTGTAGACCAGACGTCGCTGATCGGGATGTTCTGCGACGTATTCTGCCTTTTTGCGATTGATTTTTTCCAGCTCATCCTTGAGCTCTTGGAGACGTGGGCTCTCTGGGTCTTCAGCTGTGAGTTGTTCAATTGCATCCTCAAGATCTTGGATTACTATGAGTGTAGCCAATGTATTGCGGGAACCAAATGCTTGCCTCCGGTATCTTTCTTGACGAGGGCAAAGTCGCGTGCCTTTGTCCGTCCTGCTTTATTCTACTGCATGAACACGCGTTAAAGAGAGATAAATTATAGTTCATTGACTGCCATTGCCTTTTTCAATTCTTTTTTCCGAAGAGCCTTTCCTACAGTTCAAAAATTAGTGATTGGAACTAGTTTTGAGTAATACAACTCACGATGAGCATCTGCTGGATTGAGATTCTTTTTCGCCATAGTGCAGCTAAGTGCTTCGTTGAAAGATGAAATGCGTTGCAACTTTGGCGGACCCGCGCACGTGCTTGTCCCAAAAGGGAATCGAGTCATGACATAGGTATTTAAATAAGACCAGGTAATCGTCGTTCCAGCGGCGGTTAGCTTCCCACTGGCAGGGAGGCCCCCCACAACACCAACACCATCGTGTACACCTTCTCCCCATCGCCGAAGACAGGGAGCATACTAACTACGCAATGACAAGCACTCCTGTGTCCCAAACGAACACCCCGAAGCGCGAACATAAGATGGCTTCTAATCAGTCCTTGAACCATTTGCTTAACTTCACTTTACCTCCAAGGCAGACACGTCCTCCAGCCAGCATCCCAAGAAGGAGCAGGAGAACAGGCACAGGACAGGGTGTTTGGAACAAGGAACGTATGTGTTCACCTCTCAAAACTCTCGTCAGAGATACCAATCATTCAACCGTATCTTTGTAGGCTTTGTAAATGCTCAGTATCGATTTGTCATGAATCCGACAGGCGACTACACTGTGCACTTTGCGGAGCCTGATATGCACGTATCAATACCTATTGATTAACTAATCTTTGTATTGACTGACATGCAGTTTTTTCCAATGGCAAGATATTCTGCAGGTCATTATCCCTCGTTCTTCAGCGCTGGCGTCCGCCGCCGCTAGCGGAGAGCAATCTTCGCAGGAAGAAGGTTTTACCAACTGTCCAATCTGTCTTTCTCCGCCCACTGCCCCCCGTATGACCAAGTGTGGACATGTAGGTGTATTTGAGTATTACCCTCAGCTGATACTGATCCTTCACCTGCTGTAGGTATTCTGTTTTCCTTGTATTCTTCACTACTTGAACACTTCGGATAATAAATGGGCACGCTGCCCAATTTGTTTCGATTCCGTGAACGAGTTTCAGCTCAAGAGCGTCAAGTGGTATGACGGCCCCGTTCGCGTCGATGATAATAATGATGATGGCGAAGCCATAGGCGCTGAAGCTTCTTCGTCCGCTTCCGTTATCGATTACGCCTTTGAAAGTGCTCCCCGTGCTGGTTCTACGCTCCACATGCGGCTTATCCAGCGACCTCAAATCACTACTCTGGCTCTCCCACGTTCGCAGACCTGGCCTTCCGATCTACTTCCCCCTCACCAAGCTCCATTCCACTTCCTTCCGGATGTCTTTAGCTTCTCCAAGTTCATGCTTGCTACTCCTACCTATCTGGTCTCCGATCTCTCTAGAGACCTTGACGAACTGGCTTCAGAGCGCCGCATTCTTTCTAGTATGAGTGACGATCTTGGCATTATGTTTATTGAAAATGCGGAACAGAAGGTCAGGCACCAGATAGCTAAAGCTCTAGCGTTGGAAACACCCGCCTTGAAGCGACAGATTGACAAGGCTCGCCATGACCAGCGAGAGTTAGAGGAACGGATTGCTCTCAATGCTCGTCGTCGCAAGATTGAAGAAGATGCGTACACCCCTGTGGCAGACGTTCCAGAAGAATTTTTGGCTTCCAAGACCGGGTATATCAGCACGCCACCTCCTATTTATGAGGTTGTCCCTAAGCAACCTGCACTAGGTCGCAACCCTCCTCGGCAACGCAAGAATGTCAACCCACCACCCCCTTCAACGTCGACATACTATTATTACCAGGCAGCATCTGGACTTCCTCTGTTTCTTCATCCCCTTGATATCAGAATCTTGTTATCGCACTTCAAAGGATACAGCGAATTCCCAAATACCATCACTATCCGCGTAGAATCCTTTGCAGAAGGGACGGTCAATGACGATCTACGCAAGCGATGTAAATATCTTGGCCACATGCCAGAGGGTGCCGATGTAGTCTTTATTGAAGCGGATTTGGAGGCTGTTGTCGGCGCCGAGGGCCTGAAGAATTTCGAAGGCCCGCTCAAGATGCGCACGGCACGTAGGAAGGAGAAGGGGCGGAAGGACGACCGTGCTCGTGCTCGTGCAGAAGAGCGCGAGCGGGAGAAAGATCAATCTTTCATGTCATTAACTAATCCGATCTCATCGTCCCAGATTTACACCACTCGCGAGGAGCCGGTAGAAGATTTTTCGGCGTATAGGGAACAGCTTTCTGCCCCCTCAGTGACGCCACAGCCGCGTCCTGAATTATCAGGTGCGTGGGGGGCGCGGAGCTTTGCGTCTGCATTGCATTCGCCGTCCATGCCGAGATCAGCGCCTAGCCGCACTGTATCAGGTCAACGAGCTGGACGACGTGAGCTAGAAGATGAATTTGACATGGACATTGCCTGGGATGAATTAGAGCAACGGAGTGGAGGTGGGCGGAAGAAGCGGGGAACGCGTCTCGTTGTACTAGGCAGTGGCGGCGGTGGTGCTAGAAGGCGCTGAAGAAGTAAAGAGATCAAATTCAGAATGCACCTATTTATTCCCATCCAATCGCCCCACTTTTTGAGTAAGCGTTGTGAAGAGATCCGTACCTTCTTATGTAGCATCAGTACAGCAAACACATATAATATTATATATATCTTTTCGGAATCTACTGTAAGCCAAAGGTACCTTGGTCTCCTGGACTGGGGTCTACCATGACTAGAGAGAAATACAGGTACTCTTGCGGACAGTATACAACGAGAGTGTTGTGTCGGAGATAGAGAATAGAAGAAATTGGTATCAACAATTATAACAGAACCGGTAGAATCACACCAAGAAGGGCCAAGGCCGGATGAAGGGAAAGATGTGTTTCCGGGAATGGACTATATACGAGGAAGGGGAATGGGCACCTGCAAGCGTCCCAAAACAGTGCACAAAAGGATAGGCGAGCAAAGAAAAGGGGATAAAGCGTTGCATAGCATATCGTAAGTAAATTTCCGGTCGTAAATCATGGTTGCGATAGCCAAGGATATTTGATTTTAGATGATTTGGAGATAGTTGGAAGGTGCGACTAGGAGATATGATTGTTAATGAACAGCCAAATAAAACAATGGAGCTGAACGTACTTCCTACTGTTCCGTCTGCCTTGCGTGCTTGCCACCATTTCCCTTGTTTGTCTACAATATCAAGCGTCTCACCCTTTGTGAATGAGATCTCGTTAGGGTCATCAGGATTTGCAACATCTAGAATAATTTAAGGTTAAACGCGAAGATAGAGGTGAGGAATATGCCAGAAACGTACAAGCATAAAGAGCCTTCGCTCTATATGAATAAGAGTTCGTTTCGGGAAGGGGGTTTGGATCACTGCCAGAATTGTTTGCAGAACCACCAGCCCCAATCCCTGCCATTAACGGTGAGTGCGGACCATCAGCTCCTCCTATCGAGCCAGTTCCGCTTGCTGGATTATGGACACTTCCGGCGCCAGTCCCACCTACACTTCTGTTCGCCCCACTCAAGCTATCAGCGAAGCTGGCCTGACTCCTAACAGCTCCACCCTGTTGAAATGCTCCACCTCCTAAACCCATGCCTAACTTTGAATCGTATGTGTCTGGTCCGATACCACCCCCTGAAGAGTAATTGGTAGTATAGCCGTTGTTAGGCTGAACGCCATGCATTGACGACTGAGTCCGTGTTCGGCGGCGACGCGAAGGAGGAGTAAGTCCGCCAGTACCCATTGAGTTAAAGAGATGAAGACAGAGAGAGTCTTCTTCCGCAGTGAAGAAGAGGACCCATAGAATATCGACAATAGCCAAGATCAACCATCCGGCAGACATTGCATTGAGAGCACCACTATCAGCAAATATTCCCTCGTTAACGCCTAGGACGGCGAAAACAATAGCGATTGCTCCAAATACAGATATTTGGAAGCGATGCATGGCTATCGCGTCTGTTGCAATGGTGTAGAGGACGCCAAGGATGAGAAATAGTTGAAGGAAGATGGCGAACCATAGCACGCCGACAGCGCCATTCCCAACTATGTTTTAAGGTTATAATATTATAAGTATGAGGTACGATATACTTACATTTTGCTGTTGCGAAGGCTTGTGCGATGAAGGCAACAAACCATGAAACCTGTAGGATATATTCAGCAAAAAGTTTGGCAACAGAACTCAGAACATACGATAGAGAGTATTGAAGTAAACAAGAAGAGATAATGAGTTAATATAGGAGTAAAATCCAAGCCTTCATTGGCGCGAGGAGGCATTGTAGTGGTTGGAGGGGAAGGTGGTCAGACAAGAAAAGTGGCTTCTGTGTGACGCAGGACCGTGAGACTTTTCAACCATCCCTTTCAAAATTTCACAAAGTTATTTTTCTGGTCGTGCGCCATGCAACTCCCATGTTTTCTTTATTTCATTGTACCAGTAATTTCATAGTGTAAGCGAGTCGCGCCGTGGCTTGCTCAGATCTTCACCTCCACCTCTGCCAGGCGCTGGCGACTGCGCATCACTGATTTCGGCCATCTCTGCCCAAACTAGCCCTATGCTGTGCTGTTGCCGCAGTGTTTCAACGTTGTCGTCAAGACCTTTGTGGAAAGCACCCCTGTCGCTCATTGCTACTTGCTCTTAAATATACTCCTAAATGTCCTTTGTAAGTATTGTCAGCTTTCAAGTTGATGATCCGAGAACAGCCCGATCTAAAAGCGCTCAGTGTTAGTTTTCGACACTTTGCCATGTTTAGCTTTACGTATATCATCAAGGCGCTTTCAATGCCAAGTCCGAATTGTTTCGTGATCCCGCTGGGTACATGCTAATTCCTTGGTGTACGCGGATGTGATAGCATGCATCTTGCCTCCACCCGCCAGTAATCCACTTACATCTGTGCCCCGAACCATTTTCCTGGCCGTAATCACAAATGGTGATTTACAGTAACATACCGATCGGGGTGGCAGGAACACAATACGTATATTGATCCGTCCATCACAACTGCCAACTACGTCGCCCGTAACTCGACAACTTGTTGCTAACACAAAACTTATTCAATAAACCCGAGAAAGCTTCAAGTTGCCTAAAAATGATTATAAACATGAAGGCTATATTAATTACCACTCAAGTACGTCCACATCTCGCTTCCTGCCCCTGACATCATACTCGTCTTTCAAGGTGCGCCGAAGTCTAAAACCGTTTTTCAGGAATACTTTCAAGCTTCCTTCATTTCCTGTGAATGTGGTTACGAGTATCTGGTGTACATTCATCCGAGGGATGGCCCATTCATGCAGAAGAGTGTTCAGCACATCAGTCATAATTCCGCGACCATGGTGGCTCGGTGCCAGGATGTCTGCGGTACTTATCAACATCGTCAAATTTCGTAAAATTCAAATATTGACTTACATCCTAGGCTCCATATGATATCTCGATCTCCCACTTCACGACTATGGTTTTCCTCCAAGTTTCTCTCTTGCTGAGCCCAGTTAATGCTGTCCGTCGACATGAGCTCACCGTGTAAACAGCGGAAGAAATAGATATCTCCAATGAGGGTATCTGTGCCATCCGCGTTTACCTCACGTATTATGCGGACTGGATTGGTGTTCGCCCATCTTGGACCATCGGTTTTTGCCGTGTTCAGCGCGTTCAACTGGTTGTCCGTAATAATCTTGATCGACTTCAGCCAAGCATTTGCATGTTCTATAAACCGTATTCAATGGATGGATAAGAAGACGATGAGGGTACATACCAGGAAGATACGGAACCGGAGTATCTTTCAGCCACTTGTGGACTTGCTCATCGTTCATTATGGAATGGAACATAGGCGCGTCGTCCCAGCGAGGTGGTGTAAGGATGATATTGGCATGTGTCCTTGCACGTAGAAAGGGTTCTCCGGTGACATCATTCGTTTTCAACGGGTGCAAATACTTGTTATGCATTGTGCTATGAATGACTCTATCTTACCTCTCTTCTTTTATTCACCTCATCCTGGTACTCTATGCTATGATGATCTCTGGTATCAGTACATTGAATTTTTTTTAGCCCACGGGTCAAATTGATAACGCCTACGCGCTTAGATTCTCAAACATAGGATATAAGGCCCCCATCACCTGGTGTTCAGATGAAATTTCAACAAGCTGAGATTCACTACTTGCCAAAAAAATATCTAAATTTTACACACAGCATGAAACGTTATAAAGTACCTGACATTATAGTTATTATTGCAAGCCGCCTTGATCTTGCTTCATCTCAGTTCGGGAGGACGCCATGCCCGCCGACTGGTGCAACAAAACATCAAAATATCGCTAAAGCAAAGAAACTAATGCATTTCTTTCATTTATTATCCTTTGGGGCGATGTATTCTGTGTAGCTCCATTCAAGAGCGTGAACACCCCTCATTTTTCCTTTTACTTCAAAATGCTCCTCTACTGTCCGCACCAATTTAAAGCCATTCTTCAGAAATACTCGAACGCTGGCCTTATTTCCATTGAAGACAATGACAAACATGCGACGAACACCCATCCGTGGGATAACCCATTCATTTAACACTGTTCCTACAGCATCGGACATGATACCTCGACCATGGTGGCTTGGTGCAAGGAAATCTAAAAACGTCACAAGCTGAGACTCAAAGATACTAAGCTTAAAATATCGGAATACCTCCAAAATCCCAGATAATAGCTGGATCGCCGAGTTCGCGGTCGTTGTTTTCTTTTACTCTCGCTTCGCGCTGCGTCCAATCAACGCCATCTGTCCCAAAGAATTCTCCGTTCCCGCATCTACCGATCTCAACGTCGCCAATGAAAATATCGGACCCATCTTCTTTTACCTCCCGAATAGAGCGTACCGGACAACCGCCGACTAAACTGAGTGTATCGGTATCTTGAGCTTCTTGAAGTTTTTGCAGTATGGAATCACACTCCGGCTTCACTTTATTTAAAAAAGCCTCAGCGTCCTCTATAAGTCGACATTTACAGAGTAAGTTCAAATGTATCTTTTTCTTGAAGCGATAAGTACCAGGGAGGTATGGGAATGGCGGCCCGTTCAGCCATTCGTGCACTCGTGCGTCATTCAAGTATTCTACATAATACGGGGCATCGCTCATGCGTGGGGGAGTTAAGATAATATTTGGATGGCTTTTTAAGCGAAGGAATGGCTCTCCAGTGAGTGGATTGACTTGCAAAGGATGAAGCTGGTTGATGGACATTGTTGTTGGCTTCTAGGGCAAATACATACGAGTTCCGTGTTTTATTGGGACCGAAGTCAGATGGTTGTCATTATGACGCGATATATTCGAAACGTGGTTGGTAATTGTAAACTTTCAATTTTGATATATTTCCTATCAAAAATAACGACAAGATAAAGTTGTTAAGAATGGCTTGAACCTGCAGTAATTCTGAAGCGTCGCCGCCCGCCGCCATCTACTCAGCGGGCACGTGTTTTCATATGTGCGTAACATTGTAGGTGCTCGATAGGTGCTGCACTAATCTTATAGTGAAGCTTGTAGACATAGATATGCATAAATTTTTATACCTCAGAACCGAGTTGATGAGTCCGAGACTGAACGCAATGCCCTATCTGTTTCAAAAAAAAAAACAAGGGAGGGCTCTTTGGAGTAAAACAAGTATATAATATAATTTATTCATTCATTGGGGCGACTCGGCATTTTATTCTCCATAATTCCATTCAAGGAAGTGAACACCCCACATCTTGCCTTTTGCCTCGAAATGCTTATCCACTGTCTGCATCAACTTAAACCCGTTCTTCAGGAATACTTTAACGCTAGCCTTATTTCCAATGAAAGTAAAAGCGAACACGCGACGAACGCCCATTCGTGGGATGGCCCATGCATTTAACACCGTTCCTATAGCATCGGACATGATACCTCGACTGTGATAGCTCGCAGCAAGGTAATCTAAATCCGTCACAAGTTGAGGCTCGAAAACACCAAGCTTAAAATATCAAAATACCTCCAAATTCCCAAATAATGGTTGGATCACCAAGTTCGCGGCCGTTATTTTCTTGTACTCGCACTTCTCGCTGAGACCAATCCATACCATCTGCTCCAAAGAATTCTCCATTCCCGCATCTGCTAATACCAATATCTCCAATGTAAATATCGGACCCATCTTCTCTTACCTCCCGAATGGAGCGTACCGGACAACCACCAACTATTTTGAGAGTGTCGGTGCCTTGAGCTTCTTGAAGTTCTTGCAATAGGGAATCACACTCGGGCTTCACTGTGTTCAAAAACGCCTCAGCGTCCTCTGTAAACATTTGTAGTAAGTTATAATGTTTTATTCCTTGAAATAATAAGTACCAGGAAAATATGGGAACGGCGGTCTGTGCAGCCATTCATGCACTCGTGCGTCATTCAGGTACTCTACAGTATATGGCGCATCGCTCATGCGTGGGGGAGTTAAGATGATATTTGGATGACTCCTTAAGCGAAGGAATGGCTCTCCAGTATGAGGATTGACTTGCAAAGGATGGAGCTGGTTGATAGACATTGTACGCTATACGACTCCTCGAAGTTCCGTGTTTTTTATTGGGACCGCTAGATGCGATAAGACTCGAAACTTCCTGTTTTG
>JASFDA010000170.1:5859-17762 GCA_036936965.1 Cystoderma amianthinum
GGGACTCGTTTATCCAAGTCTGGCACAACCGGTGGTGGAAGAGCCAGACGAAGTGGGAAACATGATTGAAACGCGTTGATTTCCCGGATATCGCTGATCTGCGCTACGTACGCTTCGACGAGTCTCAATCCATATCGCTCTATCGTCCTGTTCCACACACGCAACTGATCCTCGATGCACCTCGCTGTAGTGCCGATCCATTGAAGCTCGAAGTGAAACACTGTGGCTGGATTATGGATCACATCGTGATGAAGAATTACAGCTTCGGCTTGATCACTCCGCTGCAAAAAGAATGAGAATGAGATTGTTTTTTTGAAACTCAAAACTTGCCTTGTTAGGATCAATGTCAATCACCATCGTTTGGCTCAAAATCAGACGTTTCTTGTTCCCTTTATTTGGAGCGGCATTGGATGTGGCCGGGATCATGGTTTTTAGCCTTGGTATGCTGGAAGGATAGTAGCCGCTTCGGGGATGCCCTTCTTCCCATCGAGCACGCCTGAACCACGTCCTAGGTGTCATTGGCATTCCGAACTCTCCTTTTAGTCGGTAGAAGTAATGGCTAAAGAAACTAAATTATTCATCACATGTACGGGTGGCGTAGAACATACCCATCCAAAAAGTTATGTTGTCCACGACAGTGTTCAAAGAGATTCTGCTCTTGCAATTTTATGCCCCACTCTAAGGCTTGGGCCCTCGATGACACATCCCTGAACTCTCTCACTAACCAAGACACAAAGTCAAAACCAGTAAACGAGTTGGGATACTGAGTGTTGTGCCAGTGATAATGTTTGATTGGAACACCATCTTCTTCCCGCATAGCTTTGACAATGGCATTCAATGACATCTCAGCAATCTCGCGCTCACTTTTCATCTTCTTCCTTAGCGGTCCTGCGGCGTGGATCTGGTCGAGCTGATCCATAAGAGCGTCATCGAGAACTGACATAGCTGGGTCAAGGGTCGTCGGCAGGAAATGAATAGGCGGATGAGGACTGATTGCTCGCTCCTCTGGAGGTTGCCAACGAAGCTTGGTAAAAATTTCGGCGAGTTTTTCGATGCCGATTATACGAATTTCTTCGTCGTTTAATGTCTCCCCGGAGGGACCCGTATTTATTACAGGTCGCTCGGCAGTGGGGATCACGACAAAACGAGTTCGCCAGTACCGAAGCGATTCGTTGAATATGTGTTCATATCCAGCAACAAGCATGTCCAATCTTTGAATCTATTCAATTGATGTCAAAGATCACTTTGCATGGACATACCTGTTCCAACCATAATTCTCTAGACCATGGGATGAGAAGGTTGTTCTTAGTTCAGTGTAACCCCCTGAGTAGCAAGTTATCTTCAGACTCGCATTATACCAAAAAATAAACTGACGTACCTCCAAGTTTCGGCCATATAAGACATTGATAGTCAAATGACCGCATAGGGTTTAAACGCCGCACATATCGACGGACTTGAATAACTTCTCCAGTGTATGAAATGCGATGTATTTCATTCGTCATACTCAGATATACTGGATGATTTGTCGAACGGAGTACATCAGAAGGGCCAGTCGGTTTTGGGACTTGTTCATCTTGCGTCATGAATGACTTTGTCCTTCTATAAATCGGTCTTTCGTCTTCAACTTTCTGCTTACGCGAGCGTGGTCTCAACACAAACTGAAATCCTTGGGCTAGTCTGACAGCCGCCATCCCCCGCATGACTACAAGTGCCCATGCACGACGCACTTCGTCCGAGTTGCCTTTAACAATGGGAGGCTTCACCATAAAGGAGCGCATTTCATCGGGGATCACGACAAAGTCATACGAAAATACATCGAAGGAATTTTCGAGCTCAGAGACGCTGGGCATGTGCTCAACTGTCAATGGTAGACAACCGGGAGTGACAAAGGATTTCCATTTCACATCATGCTTGTTTAGGACTTGGGGGAGTAAATGCTGCCATCGGCGAGCCAGGGAGGAATGAGAGTATGGTACTGGGGGGAGTGGTTGGGTTGGGTTAGAGAATGATCCAGGAGATGCTGACGAGAAAGAATTCCCCATTGCGCTCCGACGTTTGCTGGGGAAAATGTCATCGCGAGGTGGTGTATTTGTCGGAGGTGTGAGTCGGTTGAAGACTGCTCGATGAGGTACAACGGTCTCCTCCTCGAAGGTTCGACTAAGACTTGCAGCTTTCGCAGCCATCGCATTACTACTCTTAATGGCTAAGGGTATGGGTTGGGCATTTGGAGCGACAGTAGGTTTGGCAGGTGTAGGCATCCTAATAGGTGGCGTAGCGGGAGAGGTTGATATAGAAATAGTGGAGCTTCGAGGCGAAGCAGAAGCAGAAACTTGAGAGGTTTGGGGTTCACTTGGACCACTACGGAAATGGCCAAAAAGCCAGGAAGGTGCCAGTTTAGATGCCAAAGTTTTGGTTTGGGGTGTTTTCGGGTTGGATCGAATCGAAATCCCAGAGCGAATTGACAGGGACGGCGACCCACTTCTACCAGCTGTCAGTGATGCTCCAAGGAGGGTCCCAGGGGGGCCTTCAGGAGGCAGTTCCTTGATGATGCGTCTAGGGCTTTCTTCAATGGTAGCAATTCTTGAACTTTGTATTGAGCCGCGAGCCGTCCGTTTCTCAGCGGCTGTGCGATGAGATGGAGTTGAGGCAGACGCCTTCGGGGTAGCAGTAAGGTTGAGTTTGGGGCTAGTCTTTAGAGCGAAGATATCCAGGTCAAATCTATCGGCTTCCTCTTTCGTCAGGTGGCTATTGTTAAAAGACTCATCCAGGGAAGAAACAGGAGTAGGTGAGTTTGATTTTTCAGACAGAAATGGAACTTCAATGCTGGAAAGAACATCATGCTCCAGTAGCCCTAACATCTGTATTTCATGCATCTTTGCACGAGCTACAAATCTGCATAAGAAGCGTCACAGCTAATTTTGTAAAATCAATTGTAAATATGACGAACCTATCCTGTCTGAAAGGTAGATCCATCTGTTTATCCCAAAACGTGGTAGATAACCAGAATGGTTCCCACCAAAATGTTTTTTCTTTTAAGGGGTCGTCAACTGGTTCGTCGCTTCCTCCCCATAAAGGGTCTAACACTAGTGGATCCAGCTTGTCTTCAAGTTCAGGTTTTACAGGGTCGGATCCTTGGAAACTGAAAATTGGGCTGTGATGAAGTGGTGGTTTTGTGAGTAAAACCAAATCAACAACAAAACCTTGGTCAAGCATACGCGTTGTGCTCAAACGAAGTAGCTGTTTGGAGACCCGAAAGTATCCCGAGCCAGGAGAAATTACAATAGTTGCAGCTCCTGTCAGCGATAGTGACCGGTCAATATAGTGCGTTTCGTTTGGATTCAGTCCAAGATTTAGGGCCTCCAAGATAGGACCATCATGAGCGTAAGAAAGGCGACCAACTAGGCGAGCCTGGGAGGGAGAAGGAGTTTCACGGTCCAAATACGATCTATGATGGTGATGGGTTAACAGAATATCACGCTGGAAATCCCAGAACGAGTTTTTAAGACTGATTAGAGTATCTCGCCACTCGCTAATGACCTCGAGATCTGTGATGACCTTGTAGAAATCTTTATACCACTGTGCTTGCTCATCCCTACGAAGAGGTCCGGCCGCATAGTCTATCTCAGACTCCTCGTAATATACCCTGGATATAAGAACGATAGTCACTGTGTGATTGGTATTGGCGTCACTCCATTTTGCAAATAATTCCGGAAGGTAAGAGTGAACAATTTTTTCATAGTAGCGTTCGCCATCGCCAGAAAATTCCCAAAGCTCTCGACATACTTGAATAAAGATAGTCACTTTGGCCGAAAGAGACCGGAATATGGTTTTTGTAGAGGAGGTCATGTAAGCTGATGAAACCTAGAATAGAGATGAGGATTGTGATCTAGGATTGAAGGCATTCGTACCTTCTTATTGCCAATATATACGTTCGATATCTTCGCAACAACACTCCCGATGAAATTCACTTCTTGGTTGGCATAAATGCATTGACCGACAAGTTGCTCTCCTAGCCTCCACATATCGTTTCGACCTAGGTATTGATCCTGGAAGATGAACTCCACATAATCAGCAGAGCATGACGTTTTATCAGCCTTCGTAAGTATAACTTCGGTGTTATTCCTGAGGGAGAAAAGGTCCGCGATAGGTTTAGGAATAGATATCTTGAGGCAACACGCGTCAAATATAGCTGGGTCCATGCACAGTTGCAAAAGGTTACCTGAAGCTGAGGCTTTTGTTGATGTTCATCCTTTGGAGCTATGAACAAGAAGGAAGATGTTGTCTTCTCCGAACCCGTGCCCATCACCCGTAACAAATCGCCTTCCAAAACTCCTGGCCACCAGGAATGGTTGAACACAACCGCAGGCGAATCTTTGGGATCGTGCACCCATGAATTCAACACTTGGGTATCACCAAACTTAAGCACAGGGGGTGGTGGCGGCGGCCTTAAGATAGATTGTGCAGTATTTGACCTCCGGCGCCCGATATGTGACTGTTGAGACTCTGCTCGCGACGGTGGCATGAATAATTATTCTCGCATAAGTGTCGACGGGTCGGCCAACAAGTGGTGTCGCGTGAGTAAAGATCATTCTGGGCAAAGCCAAAGGTACATTGTGCCATCACGTTACTTGCATACAGAAATTCGTTCTCATCAATTCACCAGCAAACCAATTTTTTTCGAACAGGGAGCAACCCCAAAACGCTAGGTATAATAACTAGATGTAATGTTTGATTGTGGCATGGAATTGTGGTAATTAATAAGAAATGAGAGAATGATTGGACAGATATGTGACAAAACATCATAAGAAATATGCATGAGATGAAGAGAGTGATGTGAAAGAGTATCCTGTCTAGAATAAAAGATCGAACACGGGAAACGGATGCTCGTCCAAACTCAGCCCATTCACAAGAATCCAGAACCCGGATAGAACTGCGAACCTGGTTCATCCTCATCTTCATTATCGCTCGTCATGGTCTCCGTCATGCGACTGCTTTGCCCTACTACGTTGCTTCCCTCCGTAATGCGACTTCTGCTGTCCATTATCCGACTGCTCTCACTCATACCTATGCTCGGAACTATATTTACTTTCGTGTCCCTGCTCTGTCTAGGCTCAGGCGATGACGAGGGCTCGCGCAAATAAATATGACTCTTCATATTCAGCTCTGCGCTCGTCAACATCCGTCCTGGTGAGCCTGTACTCCTTCTTGGTGGCGCTGACTTCCGCGGCGGGGAAAGGGACGACGGAGGGGATGGCGATCGGGAACGGCGGAGGTACAAATTTTCATCCTCAATCGCCATCCGTTCGTCTTCAGCAAAACTCCGCTGGAAAGGGTCGGGATCGTCCTCAATAACCGCCGGTCGGGCCAGCGGTGCTGGTCGTTGCAATGCGGAGGCGGAGGGGGCAAGCTGCTGCCGCGGCCCCGAGGACCCTCGTTGAGGGTGTTGTCGTTGATTCTGTGGAGGCGCAGAATGCTGATGATAAGCTTTGAGATTCTGTTTTGCTCCAGGCTGGTTTGACAGCGGAGATGTGTGCCGCGGAGGTGGTGCATCTTGAGAGAGCGGTACAATCTGTTCAGGATGTCGGCCAGGGTGCTGTTGCGATCGTCGACCCGGTTGGGGCTGAGTCGTTGATTGTCCATCGTATTCGAACTACACAGAAATAAGTACATGCACTTATCAATCGCGGGCAATGGAGCATACCGTAACGAAAACCTCTTCGCGCCTCCGCGCTCCTACGTCTTTATCGATACAATAACATACGTACAAAGTGTCCGCCCTGTTATACGATACATTAGACTTCGGTCAACGAGCGACAAGATTTGACCTACGTATCCTTAACCAAACCAACACAAAAAAGTCCGACAAGAGCTGTAACGCCTGCCGCAAGGAGGGCCGCTCCCAAAGCGTCGTCAGGCGCACCCAAAGTATGGGCAACAAATAAATAGGTTGCCAGAGAAAACGGAAAGGTCAAAGTTAGAGGGGTGATAGTGAGCAATGTTAGTGGTGCTAGACAATTGTAACATTCTCGTATTAGTGACTTGTGTAAAAATTAAAATAAAATAAAAACTCACGTTCCGTCCTCATCTTCTTAACAGACCTGCCCTGACCAACACTTCTCACAGCCTTTGCCTCAACATTCCTTGTGAGGGCCTGTGCGCGCCTTGCACTAGGAAAGAAGGGATCTCCTGTCAAACCAGCATAAACCAAAGCATATTTGCTGAGGGCTGTTGTGACGGTTTCTAGATAACCAACTGCCAGGCGCATCCCAGAAGCAATGAAAAGCGCACGTGCAGGCAGATACATAGGGGCACGCTGTAGCAATAAAGTCACAAACGTCAAAATCCGTATTGCAGTAAGAATAAGCGCAGACAAGATTGTAGTTCCCAATGATGGGCCAGTGGACCGAACAAGCGCAGCATGAATCGTGTGCGTTGACATTGGAGGAGGCGGGTAAGCATCAGGGCTAAATAACGATGTTAGGTATACTTCATCTGTTGCAAATTGAAACACGCACTCAGCGAAGTACCAAGCTCCAATTACACTTGCACAAGTCATGCGCATGATACCTCTGGCGACGGCCCAGCTCCAGAGCCAAACTGCAATGGCCGCGAAGATGCCCCAATTTGCCCATGCGTATAGATGCCATTCCCATGCACCTTTTTCAGGTTGCGTCGTGTAACCGATAAGGAGAAGCCGGAAGACTAGAGTGAGAAACGGAATAGATGCTACGAGCATGACAAGAAGAATAGCGGGAGACAATGCTAAAAGAAAGGGATTAGCCAGGAGTAGGTGTGTAGTTAATGTAAGAGTCGAGGAAGTAGCGTGGATTTCTCGGGGCAAATTCAGAAGTCGGCGGCCAGTAATAACAGCTAAAGTCAACGGTACTAGAGAAAAGAGTCGAAGTCTAGATTTCCACAGTTCACTTCAGTCTCTCCTCAAGCAAGTGCACAACTAAAAGATCACCTACCCAACTGTCTCACCCCATGTGGGTTCTGTATCACCATCCCACATGAAGCTGCCCACAAACGCCCACACTGCCGACACGAACAACGTTACAGGAACAAAAAACGAGGTTGCGACCATAACTGGCCTTACAAAGATCTTCAAAAGAAATATATGCGCATATGCAGCCAGTGCGCTAAGTAGAGTCAAGATCGTGAGCATTGGTACTGTGTGTAGTAACGTTGTATACGGCAAACTGCGTCCTTTCGGCACTGTTTTGGGCTTGTGCGTAACGAATAGAAGAAGGATGGAAAAGAACAGGCAGAGAGAAACTCCGGTGCACCATACCGCCGTCCATATTGCATCATGATACTTCCGTCGACCTCTGGATACATGACGCGGATCGGGAAGCGAAAAAACATCAAGAGGACGCGCTCGACCATCACGCGGAAGCAGCGACTGCGTCAAAGATAACGATGGAGGGGAATCACGAGTTACAGTGTACGTTCGTGGTGGAGGTTGCACAGGCGTAGGACCAAAAAGATCAGGCGGCGGCCCTGAGTCAGTTGAGTCAGAGCGACTCGGTGACGGTGTGCGAGCTCGCATAGGGGAAGATGCAAGATGTGCTAGCCAGCCTTTGGGAGATTCAGAGCGCACAGATCCATTATCTGAGGTTGAAATCAGAGGAACGGACTGAGGATATCGACTCCCAAATCCACTTCGTCCAGCCTGTTCGTCTTCGTCAAGTCTAAGGTAAGGGTCGTCGTCGTCGTCGTTAGGATCTTGAGCCTTCTGAGGATATTCCGACACTCTACTTAACCCACTCTCCCTTAAATGAGGATCATCCAAGTCGTTTAGATCCGTGTCAACCCCATGGCCAGCTCTAGAGCCATCATCTGTGCTGAAAGAAAAAAACATTGGTTGGGATGCAGACATACTTCCGCTTCCCTGCGGCTGCCTTGTAAGATATTGCGATGCGTACGCTGCAAACGACGCCGCCATCGCAGTCGAAGTCGTTGTATAAAGCGAGGATGTTGTCCTGCGCACTTCACTGTCTGAATTCCAAATATTGCTTCGATTCTCGAGCCCCAAATGCCGCGTCACCTTGTGACAAGTCACGTCACCATTTGCACCCGATCCCCCACCCAACCTTTGCTAACTTTGCAACCTCTGACTCTTTGTTGCTTATCTATTGGTCACCACCTTCATTTGGCTCACGTTTTATTTCAGACCCAAATGCCATTTTATACTTTTTCTGATTCGCTTCAGAAGTACAAACGATGAATCTAAATGGCTTGACCCTGTAGCAACTATTCTTTCACCCAAACAGTCTAGACATGACTTTCTGGCTCCATACTTGATCCCTACATTCAATTAGTGCCTTTTTTTTCAATCTTAAGGTAGAGTTTTCCTTTGAATATGGACCTCCCGCCCGGTTCAACCGCCCCCCAAAGTGACACTTTCCATACAGATGCCCGTTTTCTATCATGTGGAAAGAATTTTTCTATGTCTTTCTTCAATAATTCTCAACTGCCAATCCAAAATATCGGTCAGCTTGATGATAGGAGAGCAATTCCGACAATCCAAGTATGAACCAGCCCGGCGGGGGGAACCGTCCTTCTCCTCTTTAATCAGCCCCCTCAGCGAGGGACAAAGATTTCATCAGTTCAAGATCAAGATCAGAATCTCTGATGGATTTCTATTCTGCAACCTTCATCACTACTCCACCATGAATATACCCTCCTGTTTTTTGCTTGATTAGCTCCTCTTGCGTTCTTGCAAGCTGGCCGCAGTAGCTCAAAATAAAAGGTAACCCCGAGCAAGTTTAATCCAAGCGACCAAACAAGATCATTTCAAATTTTTTGAAATACATACTACTATCGAGCTACGAAAAACACCCGATATCTTCTCGACAGCCCCGGAACCCTTTGATGGCCTCTGTGATGCTATCTGATGTAAGATCATAATATCTTGTGTATCGAATCTAATCTTATCAAAATCTCCCGTAAATTTAAAACATACATACAAAATCTGTAAGCATCAACTACTCAATATCGTACCTATTGATTTACAAATATTAAATTTCGGCACCGTTGTGATTCGAGCCATTTATACACTGCATCGTGTCACCTATAGCTGCAAGACTCGCACTGCCTTGTATGCGTCATCATATGCTGACTGAGACCAGCTGCGCGCAAAATCAAGGTTTGTGCAATTATAGCTTCTCAGTCGGGTATATGTTTCGCGTTGCAGAGCGGGAGGGACTTGCCTTACTCGCGACGAGCTACTTATTGAGTACATGCATCAGCATGAAGCAAAATCAAATATATCGATGGTTTCGCCTCCCCGCCAACCCGCAAAAAAGGACTCGGTCCCGAGGTGAGCCCAGTGGGTGCACTGGTTTCTAAATTAGTAACCCCACAATATTATCTCCTCACTATCGATGGGATGATGTAAGAGTTTACCCTCTCCTCGATCTCTTCGTGATCAATATCTGGTCTGGGCGCTCTGTTCAACAACTTAAAATACTATTTAGGTCCCGTCCGTCTTTCAGGCACGTGGAAGGCAGTGAAATTGGTATGTAATGGATCAAACAGCGAACCAGGTATATGGCCTCATCTCTTAACTACTAAAACTAATCGATTCGTGATACTTTTAAAATAGGAACGGCCAAATATTTAATGAGCCGGTTTAATAAAACAAATCGATGTGTAACATTGGCGGATCCAACATGAGGAAAGATTGTATTTTATTTCTGTTTCCTCCAAACCTACCCTCCAAGTACGTTGACCCCGATTCTCCAGAGGTTACCCTTGTATTCCATATTTACTGTATTCTCACTCGCCAAATACCAATGAACAGATGCACAGGTGCCACTACGGTGTTGGATCTACGAATTTTAATAGATATGGTCATCCGTTTTGTCCGGTATCCTATGCCTACAGAGTGCGTTTTCTTGGTCAGAATAAGAAAAGAGCGTGTGTTCACTTCACCCCCATCCGCTTTTGACGCGTACCGTAACTGAATAACATTGCAATTTACAAGAAGTCGGGAAGCGCAACACGGTCACATGAGTTGCTTAATTTAGAGACGTGGCTGAAGAGGAGGATATCCCACTTTTAAAAATTACAGTATGATATATGAAGCTTGAAGCCTCAAGTAGATGGCGCTGAAAACGCAGTTATCACTTCCTAGTAATGCTCGGGTGGGGTATATCTCTATGAGTACAAGTTCAATTATATGGGATGGATTCATTTGTACTATCCTTCTGTGCGGCGACGTTCCGGGACATTTCTAACCCTTCTAAAGGACTCTAGATCACTTTATTTTGAGTAAAAGAAAAGTCCGCCTTAGGGCGCCGATCAGACCTCGAAAGGGCTTGAAATACAGCCAGGGATAGGACCTTGATCGTGTTGGTTATCCATATACTCGAGCCAAACCACTCAACTGAGCTGAGCCCTAACAGCAGCTTCAGGGGGAGTGAATTTAAAAGATTCTTAATATTTGCCCGAGGTGTCAAGAAGACCGCGGTAAGAAAGAAATTGGTGTCCTGAGCGATTATATTTAGAATTCCGCTAGCACTATTTGCTCATTGGATTTCGAATTTTCTTTGCTAAAACTTGAAGTCTCACATCCATCTATAATTTAAAAATTGAAGGAATAGATACGGGATGTACCCGCCGGGGCCCACCGTAACTTTGTGTTCACATGTATGGGTCGTAGTGCGACGTTAACCCTCTGACATGCTGCTGTGAAAGTTCTGATCGTCTTCGTTAACCCAGAGTTTGCGACGTGAGTCTGCATTGTCGTCTTCGATGAAGAGGATACTCACCACCCCTATAGCAACGTTCTGGTAATTGATGTACCCCGCGCATGACGTCTGCATCCACGGCGAAATTGAGACCCTTTATGCCGAAGAGGTTTGGTCAACCTAAATAATTAGCGTGCAGGAATAGCAGATTGTCGCCGCGCCTGTACCTGCCCCATATCTAATCTATTCTAGGAGCCCCTAGGATGCGAGCACTGCAAGGTGCAGGCAGCCCCTCGGCAATCGTAAGTTCTGTCGAAGAGCATGCCACCAGACCCTGAATCGGCATCACTACACTACTGTCAGTAAGTAAGATTGCGTTGCATTGCATTGCTATAAATATCAGAAGTTGATGGTCATTTTCGACGAATTGACATTTGACGCCCATTGTATCTGAATTCAGTCGTGAGGATGCCGGAGGTATTTGTCGTACTACAGAGTAAATAGTCAGCTACCGAATAGCTCTGACTCAGCGTGAAGAGTAAGCACTCACTAGTAAAGCCTCGATGTCCGGACATCCCACGGAAGGATACTTCGTGGTTGCCCTGGATCCCATCTGCGCACGAAGTGATTATAATTAAACGCGGAATTTTTAAATGGTATGACTCATAAGGCAAGACTACACATGAGCCCGTGAACGAAAGGCTGAAGAACGGCTCGAATTCTCTTCGAGAATTCACGGATCGTCGACTTCTTCGGAGATGCCACGGATGTATCTGTTGGTCAGCTGGGCGTTTGAGCGGACGTTTATTTCCGGAATAAAAAGCGCGGAGGCAGGATTAAGGACAAAGAAATTGTCTGTTGGGGATCTGTTGAACAGCTCATGTTCAAAATTCATCTACAGCCGAGCTTATTACAGTGTATGAAACACATAATGGACGGCCATTTGTCGACTCCATGAATATTATCAAACTGATCATGGGCGCTTACTCTTTGTTGCTAAGCCAATAAGTTGAGCGCATCATTTCGCTGGAGCCTCCGTGGATATTTGCATATGGGAAGGCCTTTCTCCGACTTTTAGACAAAGAACAAATGATGGATTGTTTGAAACTGGTTCGCCTGTCAATCTTTAAGTTAAGTAAGTGCCTCGCCACAATGACTAGAGTAGCCGCATACAATAATTCCATTCAGCACGGATCCGACTGAAGCTTA
>JASFDA010000171.1:0-25442 GCA_036936965.1 Cystoderma amianthinum
CCTCAAAATAACCCTATGCCACTACGATAAATTATGCCGATTCGGAACATATGCCACCCCCTCAATTTATCACCTCTCATTTTACCCTCCTATCTAAATATCTCCTTTAAAACTACTCTGTAAAATTTTCACTAAAAATTTCATCATCTAGATCTCATTTCTTTAGTATTTAACTACTACATGAAATGTACTTTAACGTCAGTTGAATATACGCATTCCCTTCAGCTCACATCGTCTCGCATCGTTCTCGCATCGTTTCACATCGTTTCGCGTCGCGCTCACATTGTTCTACATTTTCCACTTAACAACAAACTTTATTCCTCTATCTACACACACTACGACACAGTTTAGAACTGCGAGCAAACGGAGTTTTCTCCCCCTCACCTTTACGAACTCACGCTACTCAGTAGCACTTCACCCCATCAAATCCGCCAGAACCAAATAAATTTTATTTTACTTCAACGCAAATAATGTCTGGGTAGCGAAGGGGTCGGTTTTCTGAATTCGTAAAATAGTCTGCAACAGACATGCGGGCACCGTTACGTGTAGAGAACATCATGGCATTTGCACCCGCCGTACTTAGCTTCTTGATGGTCCGCTTTTTTCCAGGGATGTGGGGGGTATAAATGGACAAACCGGATAAGAAGCGCTGTAGGCGTATGATGTCCTGCTCTGGAAAACCACTGAGGGGCGCCAAGGCATCCACATTTGTCTTTGCAAGAGATTGTAGACAGAGATCGATCAATGATCCGGATTTGTACATCGCAGCGGTTGATGTATCAATGTTCGTGATCATCCGCCCAATTACCGGGCTGACCGATTGGAAGAACCCTCGGCGAAGTTCAATCCCGAATCCAATGGATCTCATCCCCATTTCAGGATAGAAAGAGCGAACATTGGATAGATACTTCTGATTTGGTTCCATTCGGATTGCAACATTGAGCGCCTATAACAATATTATTGAGATTCATATATAAGATGGGATAGAACGAACTGTGAGAGCAGCCGAAATCGAATAGTCCTGCGTCTGTTTCCCATCTATGAAGCTTCGGAGAAGTCTTGAAGTTTTATTAATACAACTTCCAAAGTCCGCATTTCTACGCACCCTAGATCTATCTCAGCAACAAGGGTTATCTTTATCTTGTAGATTTTATGCGGCTGAGTTGAAGAATTGGATCCTGTAGCGCTTAAGGGGACAGCAAACTGGATACAGTCAGGACTGACGATGAAGGATTAAAGAAGCAAACCTCTTGAGATTGGGTAGCCTCTAAAGTTAACTTGCATGTCGCATACATATTCTTACGTCAATCGTAAACCGCAGGGGGAGAGAAAATCTGTACCGCTACTTCATATTGAAGAGTTTCGACCAACTGCATGTAAATGCAAGCAGGAGTGTTATACGGGTGAATGGCTATAGCGCAGATTTCATATGAGGAAATCACGAGGAAAAGACTACACATACCAACTAGAGGAAGTTAGACAAATACCATACCAATAGAGGTTATACGTACCATCGTAATGGTAGATGAATGGAGCACGATTTGTGATTTCGAATGCATTGAGAGTCACGGTAGTAAGCTTTCCGGCAGAACCAAAACCTGGTCGCTTCACGCCAATAGATTTGACATGGGCTTATAATTACAAAGTGTTTTATTCAGAGGAAGTGTGACTAAATTACTTGCAAACACTCACATGCGGCGCGCATGCCAACTCACCGACCCACGCCACGACCGTGGTCTTGTACACCTCCTGTTGAACCATTTCTGCAGGCTAGAACGAGGCGTGGAGGCATGATTTTACTTGTGAAGAAAGAAACGCAAGCAAACTATCACTGGGCCACGCTCGGATAAGTCCGATCAATAATGACGCACCGCGATTGTGATGGTTTGGGTGAATTAGAACACAAGCTTCAAGACAAGTCATTACATTCGTATGCCACGACTTGACACACTATGACCTGCTCAAGTCATCTTTTCTGGTTGTAACATCTATTTGTGCCTGTTAAATCAACCCAAGAACTCCCCTCAAATTTTGGCTCGGCTTTGTTCGGCTGTGGCCTTGGTGTCTAATGTCTACACTAGCTGCCCTCGTATTTCTCGGTAAACTGGAAAACTACTGGCGGTGAGATACTTTATATTGTTGTGATGACTATAACCTCGAGTACCTACCATATCCCACTGGCTCGCCACTCAAATGGTTCTCGCCGTCATTGCTGACATGCTTTTGAGTGGGATAAAGTAGTAACATGATGTATATATGCTTCAACGTATTACTCACACTACTATCTCATCACTATCTAATCTCATATCCCTTTGTTCATCCTCACTAGCATCTGACCGGGATCCCCTATTACCTTTGTCTACCTTACATCTATCTTTTACGTCGTCATGCGCTCTCACCAAGAGGCACCTATTGTGGTTCAACTTTTTCTCTCCACCGTTCTCGCTGCCTTCTGTCGACTTACATTTTCCTTTCTTTCTTGTCTATTTTGTTGGTTATTGCCGAAAGTTGCGCAAGGTTCGGATGTGACAACTGGTATCAAAATAACTGACTTTTCTTCTCGAGAGTTGTATTCTCATAACAGCCTGAGTGCATAAAACAATGTACCTAGAGACATAAGCAACGATGGAAACGTATCCATCAGCAACGAGGCTTTTTATTCATGAGCCATCGTTTCCACGGGGGCTGTAAAACACTAAATAGAGAAACGGATAATAGGAACTTCAACATACATAGGAGGTACTTGAATAGGGAAGTTCCCTGAAAAAAAGGTCCATTAAAATGCTCATGAGATGTTGTGAATTTCAAAAGTCTGTACCTGGTTGGGTGGACAAAACAGGGAAGGGGCTGGCACACTACACGGATTCAACAATTTGCTGAGTGGGCATGTTGTAAAAAGAGAAAAATAAAGTCTAACCGATTGTTCAATGTTCTCTCGTGTCAGCGTTGGCGGATAAGATGCTTGACCAGTGAAGGTCGGGGGCACAGGAATGACAGAGCTGCAATCAATCATCTGTGGAAGTGTTATCAGTTGTTGCAAAAAGATGTCTCATCAACAACTAACAGCGCCTGCGTTTTGGCCCAAGAGAGATAGCTGGAAAAACGCCGCAGCAAATTGCTCTTGCATTTGTAGTGGGTTATCTTGTCATCCATTTCTTCAGATTTCTACCCAAAAATAGAAATACCACTCACTGATGAACGATTGCCATGCACAGGTTGTTTGCGGAGCATGGCTGAACTGGTATTTACAAAGCATTAAATACAAAAAATATAAACATGATATCATAAACATACAGTAAAATCAGATTGCAAGCGCGCCGTACCACCGATAGCAGTCAAAACTTCTCCTTGGTTAGGACCGGGGCTATTACAGTTAATGATGAATTGATATATGTATGCATATAACAGACCCAGTAAAAAGCGTCCCTTGAAGGAGCACCTCGAGGAAGAATTGAGCTAGAAATGATGTCAGCGATCAAGTTATTCCATGAACTACAGAATTCCTACTGTCGAACACAGATGGCGTGGAATCAAATGGCACTCTATAGGCATATAAGGAAGCGTCTAATTTCTCTATTATAGACACACCCTTCAAAACCAGGAATGATGGTATTGGTGCCAGCGACGGAGTGAGCAGACAGGAGTGCGATTACTTCATTGGGAGTGAAGCTTCCTGCTGCAGACATACGATCCAGAATGGTGACAGCATCATTGAATGGCTCAGGAACAAGGTTTGGGGGCGATGGAGCCCCGGGCGGCGGACGTCCCATTACAAATTGGACTGTAGGTGCGCCTGGACAGGCACCCAGACTAACCGCACCAGCCAAAAATATACTTCATAGAAAATAGTTAGCCAAGTCAAGTAAATTGTATAAAATATACTCACAAGTCTCCTGGACTCAAAACATCAGAGTATTTATTGAAGAATGGTCCCACTTGGGCAAGAATATCATCGATACCGTCGTTAGCAGGGAAGGTCAGCTCTATTTCGCTGAATGTAATGATGGAGCCGTCTGCTCCTCCGCCTCTAATCGCAATTTCAACATTACCACATTTGACTGAAGTGATTTTATGTACCCTGCGAAACGGTCAATTCCGATAGCATCATGGAATGTGAGGCGCAGGGCGCCGTGTGCCTATATGGTCATTAAAATAAAACGTCTCAGACGCGCTGAAGAACCAACAGCGTCACCGCACTCATTTTCAAACAGATTATTCCGCAGGTCATCCACGATAGGGAGCAAAAATTCACATTGCGCCGGCACTCCCTGGCGCTTAATCGCTGCACCTACATGCAATAAGCCCATCGACGTTTACCAAATAGAAGAGAGACGTACCTAAAACGAGAGGTTTGGAGGATACGAGGATACAGAATTTGTTGAATACCATTGCAGATGCACTAAAGTAAGCGAGGAGATGGGCACTGTCGCGGTCTAACAGTGAAATTTATGTCTTTTGTGGGAGACTTTTGATGTCTAAACATGTTCTTCAGACATATTGGGGTAAGTGTGAAGGACCGGCGCTGTGGGAGATGTCACTCTGAAAAACGGGAAGAGGAATAAGGTCCAGTATCATGGCGCACAACCAGTCGTGAGAGACGTAAAGGCTCTATCTATGCTCGAAGGCTATGTTATGTTTACCGTCGCAAGGGGCCGCAAATGAAGGTTCTCAGGTGTCTCCACCGGAGGTACACTATATAAGGATTAGATCGTTAATTTCAGGGTACGTGGAAAGGAGGCGCGGTTCGTGTATGCGCACCTAGTTGATTAAAATGCCTATGTAGCATGTTGAAATTACCCCGAAAAACCTACTGTATCAAGTAACACATAACCGACAAGGCCACTCCTCGAATGGCAGACCTCAAAAAAAAAGTAAACGTTCAGAATGATGAAGCTGTACTCACGGCTGTCTTTGTATCTGTGCTTCTTTCCTTCTATCCAAATAGAAACGAAGCGAACTTAAATTTAAGCTGAGCGTAGGAAGACATTGCAGGCACGTGTCTTGAGGCACGATAATATGGCCGAGAAAATTTGAATGAACTGGATTAGAAACGGA
This sequence comes from Cystoderma amianthinum, assembly GCA_036936965.1. Lineage (NCBI taxonomy): Eukaryota > Fungi > Basidiomycota > Agaricomycetes > Agaricales > Squamanitaceae > Cystoderma > Cystoderma amianthinum. Next base: position 5,056 of record JASFDA010000171.1, read on the forward strand.
GTGCTTGAATAGTATGTCGCTGACGCATAACGCGGTGCACATCTGGCGGAGCGTGGAGAAGTGGGTAAAAGTTCGGCGGGTAGTAAATTACAAAGTGAATCTTGGCAGGACACACGTTCCGTGAGTTGATAATAGTCGAACACTTGAAGCCTTAGTTGGAATAAGTTTCTCATTCATGTTTATACAAGGCGTCTGGCGAGGTCGTATCCATCTTATTCGCAAGTTGCCCTCTAGATCCTTTCATTTTACAAAGCCACAGATAAACGAACCAAATCCTGCTTTCGCAATGCAACCTCGAAACTAGCGTTGAATGAGCAAACTTGAATTACTTATTTGAACACACAGATCTGAACTGAAATCGAATCAGGCTCAAATCGACTCAGAGAAAAACCAAATTTACTCACAACGACTCGGGTGGACGTCAGTTCGGATTCACCCACAGCATAAGTGCTACTTCCAAGTCCCTTAAGTAGATGATTTATTTGATAGTTAAATAGCGATAAAGTGGACGTTGTACGCACCTTGACAGTTCTCTCCCGTCAACTACCACGAGAGCGAGAGGTATATCTCGAATGGATCAATACGGCTCTCGCGTGTTACCCAGGTAGATCGATTGGTGTTTTACGCAATATTTCCCATTTGTGGCTGTTAGATTGCGACTTAGTAGCTGTTATGCTGGAGATATACGGTAGCTGTACGCGTCGCCGCTACGAAGGGGAAAACACACTTACATCAATCTCCTAAACCCTTGTGAGCTACGTTACTCAAATAAAAACGCATGGAAACACACGTAACCAACAAAGGACCCGAAACGACAGCAGGATAGGTGATGACACCGGAAGGAGATGCGCGGTGTGGAGGTAATTTGTTTACAGACCAAGCCTAAATATAAGTCCAAGTATACGAAAAGAGTCCGTAAGTCGTGCCTAGCATAGAATATTAACGTGGAATAACAAATGATAGGGTTGGACGCACCTGCATCCTTCGAAGCGTTAGAGTCTCCGCGTCTCGCAACAAGAGGTATAACGTGACCATAGTACAACACCGGTACCAGGGCTGGAGCGGTAGGAAGCCCAGAACGTGATAAGTCTACAGCAGTATGGATAGAACGCTGGGTACTGCGTCGTTTTTCCTCGTTCGTTAAGAGCCTTGAGTATCACTCTTATTTGTACGCCTAGCGATGAGCAACGGTTGGTAATTGGGGCCTCTAGCATGTGAGATGATGCGCATATATATAGAGTTTTAGGGAAGGGACTCGACGATACGGAGTAGATAATGTTAAGAGGCGTCGGGGAATATAAGAATGCTGTCAGAGTAAACGCGATAGCGGGTGGATCAGCCCGTAAACGAAGCCCCATTCCAATTGACGGTAACAAGTCATTCCATCCTCAATTCACATTTATCCTGGCTAATCCTATCTCTCCAATCTCATCGCACAGTCCTTGTCCGACCCTACACGGACCTGGTGATACATCGACGACGCGGGAGGTAGAACCTTTGTACGTTGTGCTGCAAGGTTGATCAGGACGACAACCTGCGTCAAAATAGATTATGCGAGTGGGCTGGGCGAAAGAGGAGAAGAAGTGGGGTAGCATAGACGCAAAGAAGACAAGCCGCAACAAATGAGCGAGGGACGTTTTGCGACAGGAAAAATAGGCCGTCGGCTGGCACGCGTGGTAGTAGTTTAATTCCAGCGTTTGGTTACACCAATGTCCAGCTGTTGCGTTAGCAGGTATATAATCAGCAATATTAACAATTTGATATAAAACAGTGAAACTCACATAAACGGGTTTTTCAACGGCCAACACGTTGAGCCCCGTGTCAAACGTGAATGGAGCCATAGTGTTGCTGGCGGAACAATTTCAACCAAGGCGCATGCACGACTGCACACCTTCCCGAGATATGACGAATTGCAGCCTCGTTTAGCGTCCTGTAGTAAACTTTAGTTATTACAAACATGCCTAGATTCACGTGTCAGCACTATATTCTTCTACATATCCACTGAACTCACCCTTTCGAAACTGATATAATGTTCTCTGGGTCGAAGGAATATCACAGTGCGACTGTCCTGTGAGGGAAACAATCGGAACAACGGCTGGGTTTTCCGAAATGGCATCTTCTTTAAAATAAAACTTGCACAAACATCACTTTTTGGGAAGTTTACACTTTGGACGTTACTCGAGTTTGCTTTCTTCCTGCTAACCTAATCGCTTCTTTTGAATTTTTGGATAAACTTAGGACGTGCATTTCTTGGTGTTTTAATTTTCAGAATTTTGCTGACATGTGTATCTAGTTGTCCGAGTCGTCGTTTATTGCAATGCCTGGCTACTTTGTATGTGCTTCTTCATTACACTCACAACCATCCAAAAGCAAAATTAGGATTCACACTCTTCATATGCGGTTCTACTCCACCTCCTTTACAGGCACCTCGCTTGCATAAACCATTCTTGGACTCTTTTACGATCAGTGGTTCATTTTCATCGTAAAAAGGTACTGACGTGTACTCAGAGTCAATCCCGAGTGCGTCGTATTTATCGCCCTTTTTTCTCTAGGCCTGACATTTTCCAGAACTCACCGTCTGGCGTCGTCGCTGTGGTCCCGCTTATCCTCGCATCATCACGCTTGCCATGGGACCTCCCAAACCGTTCTGTATCTCGCTCCTACTTGTAAACGTTAATCCAAAGGGGCTATACCACCTGCCGGTATCCAAATCAAGTGTGCAGGGAAGTTCGTACTTGGATCAGAGGCAGGTCTTTTCGTGACCTCGCTCGCGTGTCCTCCAGCTTCATCGTCTCTTTCAACTTCAGTTCTGATCTCGCGTTAAAATTTTTGTCTCTTCCTTCCATCATGCGCTAGTTAATGGACCACAAAGTCCACGAGTAGGCTGCCTTCGCGAAGGATGGAGCAGGGGTCTCTTTTTTTTTTGATAATGGTGATGCGGCGGTGCGGCGATTCGCGATTTAGAGGAAGTTTTTCAGGTGGGGTAATTGGACGTGTAATCTTGGGTTCAAGTACTAGTAAGCCCATGTTCATCTCTTACTCGACCAACAAGGTCTTCGTTCTGCGCTGTTGCTCATCGAGTACGTACGACTCTACAATGGTTTCTTCACATCGAGGACGAGTCGGCCTCTTGACTATAATCCAAGTCTCTCGCCAGAACCATTACACGGTTTAGCCGTATACCTAACAGCGCCCGCGCACGTTCTCTTTCCTTCCGCCCAACTACTGCCATTTAGTGGATTGAATTCTCGGAGGCCTAAGCCTCGTTACTTCTTCTGTCTTTCGTCTTCGCATTTAGGGGAGTTATAGTTATTTTGTGTTCACGATAGGACTGACATTTGCAAACTATGTCTATGTCGATGTCTACGTTGCGCTTGTTCATATATGTAGATAAAAATAAAGCACTACATAAGTTGACAGAAATGAAACAGAAAATTGCTGGTTGACGCCGCTAGAGACTTTGGCTACTGGGTTCCATCTCGCTTGGAGGAGGATGATCCTCCGATTCAAGTATTAGATTAACTATTCATAGAAAATTTGGAGATGATAATGTGTATCAATCGCCGCCTCTTCGCGCCTCACTAATAAATAATAAATGGACCTTTGGATCACCTGCAAGAACATTGCGTGGTGGGAGTGGGGAATGGAAATGAAGCACAAGTGAATAAATTAAAAGGGCCAGTGAACGAATAAAGTGTTGTTGTGTTGTAGCGTTATCAGCGGTCGGAAACAGCTAGTATGAACTAAAGGTAAGTTAAATGAGAAAGGTACAATTGCTCCAAAAAACACTCGGGATACAAGAACAGATCGAACTTGAGGGTACTTCTACCCATACATGCCATCCCAGTCGGGCTGAGACAAAAAATCTTCAAAGTTTCGAATTGCGAAAATACCGGTCACCATCTGCTGGATTTCCTGTACAATTTGCACGAGTTTCGCCTCTCCCAGGTCCTCCATAATATCATAATTCCATCTCTCCCGGGGTGCGGTATCATTGAGAATTGTAAGATCAGGAGGGATACGCGGAGGCGTGAGTCTGCGGGTAGTTGTATCGTACTCGTAGACGGAGAAGCGGGTGCCCAGTGCACTCAAGCCATATAGTTTGGGAATTCGGAGATATTCGGAACTAAACTCTAGAAATCTGTCGCGCATGTGATCGTCTGCCTCCTTTCTCAAGGAAGCCCTCTCAAATGGTAGGTAGGTTCCTATTTCGATGAAAAAAACAGGAGTATTATGCTTCATGATGATGTAAAGGAACGAGAAATTCAAAGTTCCGTTAATACACTTGAGTTTGGGAGCGACCTGGTAGTCCTCGGTAGGAGGGAACAGGTGGACCAAGAGAGTGTTGAATGGACCATAGAATTCGGTTCCATCTGTGGTACTGGTAAATCTATCGACGATTTGAAACTGTTTGAGAACGTGCTTAGGCCAAGTCATATCTTCTATCAGTTGTTAGTTAAATGTAGGGTAGAGATACGCTACAGCCTTACCTGCGTTGAAGCGGGGAAGTGCACAACAATATGAGATTTGTCAGTGTCAGACACTCGCCTTTATGGGCCGCCGCGTGTAGTCAGAGACTTGAAAGCAGAACAAAAAATTGGACTGATTCTTGGTGGATTCTGGTCTCAAACGTCTGTGATACCCTAATTTTTGATTTCTTCAATCCCGCCGTTCAAATAAACAGCTAAATCCGACAGGATAGCGACTACTGATGGAAGCAGAGACGGAGGATGTCTAACCTATGAAAGGAAACCATGATGCCATCATTATGTAACTGCACAGCACCGTCACAACGTCGAACTCAATTATTCAAAACTTGCTTACAGCCAACCTTTCTATCTCTACTAGTGTTACTTTCGTCGAGCTAGTTGTAGGCTTAAGGACTTCAGGCGTCGATTATGAAGATACGTATCAAACAATTCCTCAAGGTCAAAGACTCTCCAACCTCAGCACAACCTCCCGCAGTGTTTCGGCTTTGCGATGATATCTTAATCCCTATATTCATGTTGAATGTCGAACAGCTGATCAATATCGATCATTGGATGGAAAGCGAAATCCCTAAAACCCATCGTCCTGTTCTTCAGTGTACAACGAGACGAACGTCACAGGTGTGCCGTCGCTGGCGCCAAGTTGCATTAACATGTCCGGCCCTTTGGAGCAACATCGAGCTGTCTCTCATGTGCCTCCAGTGGATTCGAGAAATGATAAGGCGGACGATGCGCAACGGTTCCAGTGGTGTGTCTTTAGCCTGTTACAATACAAATGCTTTGTCCCTGATAACCCCAGAACTTCTATCCCGGGTTTATTCATACTACGGTGTCGCATCGATGAACCTGCGGTCCTTGTTAACCAATGAATTGACGAGCACGACGACACGGCTAGAGTCTCTTTTTGTTTTTCCAGCGATCACTCCGAACTCGTTCGAAAGCCTCATCTCGACACCTTCCTTGATGCTTGACATTGTTATCAAACCCTCTCTCAAGAGACTTTCGTTTGATTCTTACTTTCCCATTGACATAACTCATTCAAATTTATCTTCGATAACTACATTCGTCATACAACAATTGTTTACTGAATACCTCACCCCCGAATATAACATCTCTGAAATCCTTTCTGCTCTTGCCAATATGCCTTTGCTACGGGAACTTTCTCTTTTTGTATCATTCCAGGATGGCATCCATCAACTTCATTCCATCAATTTGCCATTCCTTACCCGCCTTAAACTAAAGGGAAGCTATTTTTCGATTTCCCTGCTACTGAGTAATATCGACTTCCCACCCTCGTGTTCATTGCGTATCTCGTGCGAAAAAAGCAATGATACAACCCTTCCTACTACCGACATGCTTGGCCACATTTTAACTCCTGTTGCAAAGAGCATGGCCTACGGATCTACGCAAAATCTAACGATATTCTTCTCCCGAACTGAGCTTTCCATCAAAGAAGCGCCTCCAATGTCGAATATTGTCAGAAGTAGAAAGGACGATGTGTGGTATACAAAGCTTCGTTGCACCCCTTTTTTTGCCACAGTTCAAGAATGGATGATACTCTTAGAACCAGTCATTGCCATTTTAGGCGGCGTATTTCGAACAACAACTCACCTCACCCTGTCGTCATTGGTGGACTTCATTCATCTGGAGTATCTTGTACTCCACCTTCTACAATCATTCGTCACATTGGATACTATCCATCTAAATGGTTATAGTATTTTCACCAATCTGGTTTCCCAATTCAAAGCCGCAAGCGACAACGGGGAAGAGGACCTTCTCCCAGCCTTGCGCAATATTGGACTTTTTGAACTTACGGGGTACACTCCGAGTTTTGATGCTCTGCTTGACTTGCTTGCATGGCGCATACAGCGGAACAAGGGTATTCATACTTTTGACTTTCATTTTCGTCCAGAGAAAATGTCAAGTCAAAGAATCAATATGACCAAGAGACAGTTATCTCGACTTCGGCAATTCGTTGTTGATGTTAATGTTTATTACCTCAAGGACTCTAGCAACTATAGTAGGTGGCTTATAAAAACGGCAATTCTGCCCCCAACATTTGGGAATGCGGATGGTTATTGCCGATTAGAACCGTTTGATGATATCCCCGACGATGGACTGTTGAACAAGAAGGGGAAAAAAAGAATTATATTCCGGGCACTATTAGGTAGATAGAAATAAATTGTATTCATCATAATGTACTTGTACAAAAGTTTTGTCTCTCATAGTTGCTCGGCCTCACTATTTCCTAGACCAAAAGCAACGAAATCACCATTTAAAACTCGATTCGCAACAAGGGATGGCATGCAGCTTCTACAACGCGGGCCGAAAACTGTAAATTTCAGAAAGGAGGCGTGATCTGAAGACGGGATTATCATGACGTGACCAACCTCTCAGACAGTCCCTTGTACACGATCTGAGTCAAACAATTGACTAAAACCTGTCCATAACCCACCATTAGCTAGTAGCTCAGTGGATATCCGATTAATCATGAAGATACTCCTTAATAAATTCCTCAAGCCCAAAGACATCGATATTCAAAAAGATCTTCCAACCTCTGCACAACCTCCTGCGGTGTTTCGGCTCTCTGATGACATCTTAATATCTGTATTCCTATTAAATATCGATGAACCAATCAATCACGATGATTGGGTAAATGGCTACATCCACAATTACCCTCCTCAACCCCCCCACCTTGAAACGAGAATGACATCGCAGGTCTGCCGTCGCTGGCGCCTAGTTGCATTAACAAGTCCGGCTCTTTGGAGCAACATCGAGCTGTCTTCTAAATACTTCCGCTGGGTCCGGGAAATAATACAACGGGCAATAATACGTGACAATCGAGTGTCTTTAACCTGTTGCAGTGAAGATGCATTGTCTGAGATAACCCCACAACTCCTATCCCATACTTCTTCATACCGCGGCATAGCATTAAGGGAGCAATGGTGCTTATTGACCAATGAATTGGCCAGCCCAATCACGCCGCTAGAATCTCTCTTTGTGATTCCAGCACTCACGGCACAGTCATACGACCCGGAAAGTACGAAATCACCAGTAACACCTTCCCTGACACTTGAAAAACCAGGCCTCAAGAAGCTGTCGTTTGACACTTACTTCCCCATTGACATAACTCAGCCTAATCTATCTTCGTTAACCACACTTGGCATTTTCATACGAAACACATATTCTTCATGCCTGGCCTCCACAGTTCCTCGACAAAAAACCTCAGACATCCTATGCGCTCTTGCCAATATGCCTTTGCTAGAGGAACTTTCCGTTTCAATATCACTTTGGAATACAATCGATTCGATTCATTCCGTCCATTTGCCTTGCCTCGCACGACTTAAACTGGATGGGAGCTATTTCTTAATCTCCCAGTTAATCGGTAATATCGACTTCCCACTGTCGTGTTCCTTGCATATCTCGTGCGGAGAAGACGGGGATCTAATCCTGCCTACAGACGACATGATTTATCAGATTGTAACTCCCATTGCAAGGAACATGGCCTACGGCTTTACATATAACCTACGAATACATCTGTCGCGTATTTCAGTCTTTATTGAAGACTTGCCTCTGATGCCACATACCGCGCCGAGCGATCCTAGAAAGAGTGATGTGTGGAGTACACAACTTCAATGCAGTCATTTCCACTACACTATTGAAGACTGGCAATCAATCTTCGATCAGATAATAGCCACCTTTTGTGACGTATTCCAAACGACAACTCACCTTACCTTGGATATAGCGGCAGGCTCATATTATCTCAGAGATATTATACCCCGCCTCCTCCAACCGTTTACCGAATTGGTTACCATCAACCTGAATGGAAGAAGAACCTTTGACCACCTTTTACTATTCAAAGTTACAAGCGGAAATGGGGAGGAACTCCTACCGGCTTTGCACAATATTAAAGTCGTGGGACTTTCAGCTGGACTTTGGCCTTTGGATAGCTTGCTCGACTTTCTCGCATGGCGGTTAGACCGGAACAAGGGTCTTCACACTCTTGATTTGTATTTTGACTCTACGGATGTGAGGACCCAGGTGATCAATATGAAAAAGAGGCAGCTATCTCGACTTCGGCAAATCGTAGTCGATATTAATGTTTACCACATCCAATCCTTTGGCAGCGATAACGCGAGTCTTATCAAAGCGGTGATTGTACACCCGACATTTGGGAACGCAGGTGGTCGCTGTCAATTGGAAAGGTATCGTGATATATCGAATGATGGACTATCAAACGAGCAGGCCAAAGGCAAAAATATATTTCTAGGTAGATGGACATAATTGTGTTGACGTACGAAAAGTATTCCATAATAATATTCAATCTCATTGACTCCACCCAGTAGCTCCAAGACTTGCGCGAGGGCGTTTTGTCACCCGAGTTCGGACGCTTTGAGATTGTACTGACATTCACGTCTGCAGCCCAAGTTACTTTGGAAGTATCACTACAGTTTGACGTTGAGCAGAACTCCAGGAGGAATAGGATATATACAACCGGTTGTTGACGGGTCAAGTTTTCAGATATATATTCACGATTTGCGTAGCTCAGAGGAGCATACTATTTACTTGAATATCTCCATGTAGAAATCTTTGGTGGGTAAAACAGCTGTATACGAAAGGGTGTCAGAACGTATAACATCGAATATAAAATGAAGGCCACAGAGACAAACAAGCGCAAATTTATTCTCGTTTTTGCTCAATCTTTTCATTTTTTCTTATAATCCTTTGCTTCTCAGGTCGCCAGTTTTGAACCCCGGTGAAAAGCGGTTCTGCACTCAAGTCGTCTACTTCTCTCCTGAAGAGACCTACTCTGCCCTGCCTGGCCATACCAGTAGTCCACGCTCATTTTAAACAACCTCTAACTCGCAAGTGCGTCATATTTCTCGGCTTTTTTACTCACTAAGGAAGTGTTTACTTTGATCTCCAGTACCACCACGCCTGTTGCTGCATTTAATTCGACAAACGCGCTCATCATGGTCATGCAATCCTACAGGCTTTGTCCGGCTAAAGCCAGCTAGCTCCCGCTTGGCGACGTCAACTAAAGGGGCCATGTCTTCTGTGAATAACGCTGGGCGCGTCGATGAAGTTAAAGTCGCTGTCGTTAGGCCTCCAACCCAACCAACTAATCTAAATGCGCCGGAAAGCTTGCACTTGCATCTAAGGTAGGTGTATCCGCGATTAATCTTCCGTCTTTGCTTCTTCATCTCCTTTGACGTCAGGTCTTATTTTGAATGCGGATGTATGGATATTCCGAATTCGTGTTGATATGTCATCTCAACCGAGGGCGTTCCATAGTTCTTCTATAATGCGTTGGTCAAGTGAAGGCTACATTTGTGAAGCATGGAGTAGGGTCTTTTTGTGTTGATAGTGATAGTGGTGACACGGTGACACGTAATGCGCCCGGGAAGTTTTTGAGATGGGGGATAGGAGGTGGAATCTCGAGGGGTCAAGTACCAGGTACTTGAGCCCATTTGTTCCTTGCGCTCACTAATATAACTGACAAATGCAAACCACAACATCTCCCTGTTGCGCCAGTACACCACACCACTACTTGGAGCCAATTCCTCCTACTATATTCTACTTTATTCTTACACGGCTCGTTGTGCACTGGAAGCCGGCTTTGATTGCATGTATCAAAGGTCTGTCTTCTTGATTGAATTATTTATCTCATACAAACAACAATACTTCAGCGGCGCTGCCCGCTCTATCACTTCCATTTGAACAAAATTTCCAAGTTATTTGCTTCGAAATTCCGACCAAGGAAAGGATACCACATGCTTTCCAAGTTTTCTACCAGGAATATCGTAAGCAAGCCTTGTTCATGCTGCGGTACCCTACCTGCTGACTCTTTATACTTCAACAGTAGTTGAACATCCGTATGTATCCTCAGCTGTACTTGTGACGTGGGCAATGTACCCCGACTACCCCTTCCGAGCTATCTACACGATCTTTTATGCCTGGCCGAGTGCGGTTTTACGCGGGCTGCTCAGCCGTCTTGGAGTCGAAGAAGGTTCTTCTCGACGTACGTACATCAGCTCAACTGAGATTTCAAACCTTTCTAATGCTCTACAAAATCTAGGCTCTTATGTATTTCGTCACCGCTCCCAGCGTCATCAAGGCTATTTAATGCCGGACAGCGCAAGTACCAAACTTACGGCGCTACTTCAAGGGGAGTATTTGAGGGGAGGGACGGGGTCTTTTCTGGTCAACTCTGAGATGCGGATGTTTTTTTGCGGCATTGTTCGTACTTTTCAAGCTTAATTTCTATAAATGAGGTATACTATGCTATACTTTTATTGACACAGTCCATGTACGGAAATGTGAAAGCGTTTCTCCATCCCGCTGACTGTGTATGACACACCCTTAAGCCTGGATTTAATCCCGCCGTATGGCTGTTTCTTTAAGTTCGTCACCTCGCCAGGACAACCTATACAAGCTGTCCGTATATCATTGACTTAATCAAAAGATTCACGCTTGGATCCCCCCTCAAGGAGCCAGGCAGCATCTGTATTCCCGACGATATACAGATTCAACTATTACGTTGCTAAAATTAGCATTCGGTATTTTATTCTCCGGAACGGCACAGCTTTTATGATCTGAATTTTACAGCGCTTGTCACAGCCTTTGACAGATTCCTCGAGCGTTAGTCGTTTCGAACCACACCCCACCTCCCTCGAGACAGCAGGCCTTGCCTTAGGATTTCAAGCTTCAAGTTTCAGCTTTGACGGTCGATCATGACTATACTCATCAGAAACCTCTTCAAACTCGCAGGGAATCCACAACCTCCTGTAGTGTTTCGACTTTCCAATGATGTCTTGATCTCCATATTTATGCTGAACGTGGAACAGCTGATCGATATCGACAATAGCATGGTCAGCCCCTGGGTCCATTGTCCTATCCTTCAGTGTACGACGAGACGAACATCGCAGGTCTGCCGTCGCTGGCGACTGGTCGCGCTAACATGTCCAACTCTTTGGAGTAACATTGAGCTGTCTTGTACAAACCAGCGATGGATGCAAGAAATGATGAATCGAGCAATGCACAATGGCTTCGGTCGATTGTCTTTAACCTGTTACAGTTGGGGTGCTTTGTCCCAAATAACTCCCGAACTCCTGTCCAATGCTTATTCATACTATGGCCTAGTATCAACGGAAGTGTGGTCCTTGTTAACCAATGAATTGGCGAGCCCAAACACAAAACTAGACTCTCTCTTTGTATTTCCACCATCCCCCCAGCCGTTCGACAATTTCATTTTAACACCTTCCCTGAGATTTGACACGCCATTCCTCAAGAGGTTGTCCTTTCACTCTTACTTCCCGATTGATATAATCTATTCTAATCTATCTTCTCTAACCACGCTCGTCATGCAAAACGGCTTCTTCCTCCGAGATAGGAACCCTGAAGTCTTTCAGTACACAATCTCTGAAATGCTTTCTGCTCTTGCCAATATGCCGTTGCTCCAAGAGCTTTCTCTTTCTGTGTCAATTCGGGATGATATCAATCCACTTCATTCCATTGATTTACCCCTCCTCGCTCGCCTTAAACTGAATGGAAGCTACTGGTTTATTTCCCTGCTGCTCAATAATATTGACTTCCCGCTTTCGTGTTCGTTGCTTGTATGGTGCGAAGAAAGCGATACCATGGCCCCAACTTCCAACGACATGATCTATCATATTGCAACACATGTTGCAAAAAACATGGCTTATGGCTTCACACACAAGCTGCATATATCTCTCCATGAAAGTTTACTTTCTATCAAAGAATTGCCTCCGATTCCGAATACCATCCCAAGAAACAGAAAGGACCGCGCCTGGGATACAGAACTTAATTACTTCGCTCCCTCCGCAACAATCAGCGAATGGGGAGTAGTACGGGATCAGGTAATAACTGGTTTTTACGAGGTATTTCAAACAACGACCCACCTCACCCTAGAGTCGTATTATCCCACATCTCGGGTACGCCATGTTCTACAACCATTTATCACCTTGACTGTCATAAGTCTGCATGGATATAGCAACTTCATCGATTTGGTTCCATTGTTCATAAACACAAGCGAAAACGGGGAGGAGGTTCTTCCGACTTTACGCAGTATTGAACTTTCTGGCAGAGTGGGCCGAGTACGACAGACTCTAGCGGTGCCTGCGTCGTGGTGGGATAGATTCTTATTCTGGATGTTTACGATGCAGCTATGGCTATACGATGACTAAGCTAAAGGTCACTTGCAGGCATGGATGACACCGGGATTTTGCCGGGATTCCCATTCCGACTCTGAGGCTGAATCATTCTCGTCCGGAGAAGACGAAACGAAGAATCCCAGAATCGATAAACTCTTCGTCATTGCCGTTAAACGTTAACCGGTGCTTGCTCATCTCCTTCGACGTCAGCTCTGATCTTGAACCGCGCCACACACACTTACGCACACCCCGCAACCAAGTCCTCCTGCTATATTCTACTGTTCTACCCCTTTTTTACACTCCCTTCGCTCGCATATATATATACTGGTAACCCTTTTTTCATCGTCACGCGTGAGGTGCCAATTTGTTTTGGCTCTGAGCTTCGAACGCTTGCCGTCCTCCCCCATTTTAGAGCACCTTTTCCGCGCTATGTCAACTATGGGTATCGGGGCGGGCGAAATTTTGGGCGGCGGGGACGCAGTGGCACCAACTCAACCTTTGAACAAGAAACATTGACCCTTAACGCCTCGCGCCATCTACAAATTCCTTATCCAACTGGACGTTCTCCTTGCTTCCGAGTATTTGTGCTTCCATAGTTCCATTTATTACCAACGCCGAGTTTCCCTTCCACTTTCCAACAGCGGACGAGAGTCGAAGAGAAAATAGATTCCTTTCCTGTCGCAGAAGCGCAAGCCAGGAGAAAAGACCAGAGAACGCGGAGACGATCAAGACTGTTAGGAATAATCAGGATAAGGAGTCAACGTGACAAATCAGGATGGACTCACATGCGAAACAGACCAACCAGGAAGAGCCGTGTACTACCGCAAAAACTTTGCAACACATGTCAGGAGCATTACGATGTTGAAGGTGCGGGGGAGGTGTGATAAAGCCTTGAGTTCGATAGTCCTTCCAGTCAAGGATAGCTCGTCAAAAATGACGTTTCTGATTTCCTGTTGTATTGCGAGAGTCATACGGTGCAACGAGTTATAAAAGTGTGAGAAATGGTGGTAGGCTTTGAAGGTGATTACCAAGTTGATAGGTAAATCCAGTGCCGAACTTTGACGATAGAGAACTTGAACGAAGGCGGCGCCAGGTATCTCCGCATAGAAACAGATGGCAGGAAAACCGCTTCCGAATATCAGTAATTTAATCCGCTTGTGGAAGTGTGGAGGGACGGGGCATTGTAAAGGCATTGCAGTAAAACGACAACCCAAACGCGAAAAACAACTAGGGAACGAGTGAGCTAAACATATATAAGATTTGGATTGGAAAGGAACGTACGTGTTTGATTACCTCCATAATCCGTATATAGCCCTCTGTATACGGCCAAACCGTGTGGTGCTTAAGACGCGAGAGACTTGAATTATAATGGCGAGGCCACGTCAGACCTCGATGCTCGTCATCTATGCCAAGAAACCATGCATAGAGTATGAACATCGTCGGTATTTCAAAGGTCGTCAAAGAGTCTGATTAATAGGAGGGTCCATTAACATAGCGCGTTAAACTGGGGAAATTCTTTTGTGGGTCAGCCAAATCAGTGAAAGCAATATAAAACAACTAGGTGTACTATAACAACACCGTTATCACGTTAATTGAGGCCAAGGGCAAACATGTACTACTCACTAAAGGCGTGCAATGCTACAGACAAACAAACATAAATATTGTCTTTATGAAATATTTTCCACAGCCGTCTGCTCTTGGTCTGCTCAACGCTTCACACAAATTTTGCGATATTCTAACCACGCAGTATGGGCTCTTCAAGACTACATTGCTCGCCGAGCTCAAGAAACTGTGTCCTTACAATGCATCGTTCAACAAGTTAGGATATCAACAACCTCTACGCATGGTTTCTGGTCGCAAAGTCAGCCTCATTCAGACGAGCTAACCTCACACTAACATCGTATCCTTTAGGCGTATACATATTGACTTCATTGCGGATCAGTCCTTGTTGTTCCTTCCGGTACTTTTGGGATCATATAGGGATAGTAGTTTTTGGGACGTACGTTCCTTTCTATGTCAAATATGATCATCGAACTGACATGTGTATTCTAGTTGCCTTTCACGTTCGAGTCCTGCTCTGACGCTATTTTAGCACGTCTCCTGCTTTGTATGTACTTCGTCGTTGCTCTAGCACCCCATATACTCACTATCGCCCACAGACAAATCAAATCTACCAGTTCGACTTCCTTTTACAGGCACAATTTTCTCGCCTTCACGCACATTTGCTGCTCAGGCCACTAGCTTTGATCTCATGTACAAATTCTCTCCACCATCTGAAACGAAGTCGTCCACTTCGCTCCTGAAGAAACCTACTCTACCCTCGCACATCTGCCTGATCATACCTGTGGATTCATACTCACCTCGGAAAAGCCCTGACGTGTACTGCGCCCCTCACAAGCGTGTTATTCGTCTCGGCTTCTCTCATTTCTCCAAATTCACCCCCTGGGTCGCTGTGGTACCCAAGGCTATTCCCACACCATTTCCTTCAACAAATACCCCCGCCATGCAATTCCCCACGCCGTGTCCGCATCTTGAGGCCAGTCAGCTCCCAAATGTCATCGTCAATCCAAAGGGGCTATGTCTTCCACTAGTCGCATTGCGCTCATCGATAAGGTCTCGTACGGCCCATAGGTGGAGCTTTAGGCGTGGTTCCGTCACCGTCACGAGCCTCCCGAGTAACCGAGCAAAGTATATGTGCAAGAAAGCACGTGCTTGAGTGTGAGGCAGGTGTTGCCAAGATCTCGCTTACTTGTGGTCCTTCGTCTTCGCTACCTCGTCGCTTTCGACTTCATCTCAGATCTCGAAAGCGAACTTACCCTGCCTCGATGTGTCCTTTTGACCGCTTTATTCGTCTAGGAGGCCTTTGCAAACGATGGAGAAGTGGACTCCTTGTGTATTGATGATGATAGGATGTGGTGGAACGGTGGGGCGCCATCTTGGACGAAGTTTTTGAGATGAAGGAAGAAGAGGCGGAATTTCGGGGGTCAAGTGCTAAAGTAAGCCCATGTGTCTTGCTCTCGCCGATGTAACTGACGAACCGAAAGGTCTTCATTTTCCTGTCGCACCCACAAGCGAATTGTCGTGTATTTCCTGTGACATTCTCCCGTTTCACGACCTTTTTACACTTTCTCCCTTCGCTCGGAAATGTATAATCGTTGAAACTCGTTTTAGCCTTCACGCGTTTCAGCTTCTCACTGCATATCCATTCAGCTTTGGCTCTTACTTGTTTCACAACACCTTCTCCACGATCCGAAACCCGAGGCGAGGGAAGGGAGAGGGTTCATATGTCAACTACAAGCATCAAGGAAGAAGTTCGGATAACACCTTTACCTTCTCTATACACGACAATACCTGATGCCACAACAGCCTCAACGTTTGTCAATTAGCACGAAACACGGTCCACTCATTCTCAGGGGATACGATATCTTTTCCATCCCCCCACTCAACCTAATGTCCGGGAAAAATAATCACAAAATCACACCATGAAAACTCTGACGTAGGACTGTCATACCTCGTGTTAACTTAACTGCGCTCTAGGGGGGTATCATACTCCACGTCGCCATCAAAACCAGTGATTTCCGGTTCTCGATTGCCATATCCCTCGAGAATTCAAACCCAAGCGTTGTGGGGATGGCCGGAACGGAGTCAGCGTAGACGTGCCTGGGTACATTCTGAGTGAGGTATGTAATAGGATTTGTTTCATCCGTTCACCCCAACACTACCTAACCTGCCTCGTTGCATAAACAGCACACACCATTTATCCTACTGGGGTAAACGCTAGGACTCACCATAAATGTATAAATGTATTCCGTCAACTAACAGAGATTCTGGCTTGTGGACTAGGTGATTCGCGAACAATCATAAATGAAGATGCAAGGTATCTGTTAACGAGACTCTTGTTGAATTTCGAGGTGTGAACTATAGATTTAGTATCGCAGATGACTGTATTGTCGACACGATGTCTAGATTGAAAATATTACAATGTTAACCCATTTAAATTTAGTATTTCGGGATTTTTATTCTCTGGTATTGCACAGCTTTTGTGATCGGTTCTTTTACAGCACTTGTGTCAAACCACCACAGCTCTTGACTGACCCCTCAACAATCATCTCGAAACTTGCCCACGTCTTACTTTCCTCGAGCCAGCAGGGCTTACCTTACGACTTTGCGCTTCAGCTCCATGAAGAGGCTCATCAAAAAGCTCTTCAAGCGCCCAGAGAATCCAACTTTACTGCAACTTTCTGCAGCGTTTCGGCTTTCTGATGATGTCTTGATCTCCATATTCATGTTGAACATTGAACAGCGGATTAATATGGACAATCACATGGACATCAGAATCCCTTTAGACTATCATCCTATTTTGCAGCGTACGACGAGACGAACATCACAGGTCTGCCGTCGCTGGCGCCTGGTTGCGCTAACATGTCCGGCTCTTTGGAGTAACATTGAGCTGTCTTCTGGAAACCTCCGATGGACCCAAGAAATGATAAATCGGGCCGTAACGCGCGATGGTTTTGGTTGCATTTCATTATCCTGTTACAGTTATGAAGCTTTGTTCCAAATAACTCCAGAGCTTCTGTCTCATGCTTATTCATACTCTGGCCTAGTATCAATGGAGTTGTGGTCGTTGTTAACGAACGAATTGACAAGTCCAACCACGAAGCTAGACTCTCTCTTTATATTTCCAACATTCATTTCAAACGTCATTGGGACTGGCATTGTTATCAAACCCTGTCTCAAGAGATTGTCCTTCGACTCTTCCTTCCCCATTAACGTAACTCATTCGAATTTATCTTCGATAACTACATTCGTCATACGAACAGAGTATTTGGAAAACCACGAATACGTCATGTCTAAAATCCTTCCTGCTCTTGCCAATATGCCTTCTTTACAAGAGCTTTCACTTTATGTATCCTTCCAGGATGGCATCCATCAACTTCAATCCATCAGTTTACCGTTCCTCGCCCGCCTTAAACTCAACGGAAGCTATCTTTCAATTTACCTGCTACTTCGTAATATCGACTTCCCACTCTCGTGTTTGTTGCGTATCTCGTGTGAAGAGAGCGTTGATAATACGAGTCGTCCGATTACCGACATCCTTAACCATATTTTAACCCTTGTCGCAAAGCACATGGCCTATGGATTTACCCATTATCTAAAAATTGTCCTCGACATATATAAGGTTTCCATCAAAGTGTTGCCTTCCATGCCAAGTCCCCTTCCAAGAAACAGAGAGGATGAGTTGTGGTATACAGAAATTTGTTGCGCCCCTTTTTGCGCCACAGCTGGCGAATGGATGATAGTCTTAGAACCAATAATGGCTATTTTTCATGGCTTATTTCAAACGACAACCTACCTCGACCTGGAGTCAATTGTAGGCCTCTCTTTTCCGGCAGATTGTGTACTTTACATTCTGCAACCCTTCACCACATTGGATACTATCCAGCTGAATGGCCACAGCTACTTCATTGATCTGGTGTCCCTGTTCATAGCTAGAGG
The DNA here is from genome assembly GCA_036936965.1 of Cystoderma amianthinum. NCBI lineage: Eukaryota > Fungi > Basidiomycota > Agaricomycetes > Agaricales > Squamanitaceae > Cystoderma > Cystoderma amianthinum. The sequence goes on from JASFDA010000171.1 coordinate 23,216, forward strand.
CGAAAATGGGGAAGGGGTCCTTCTTCCAGCTTTGCGCAATATTGAACTTTTTGAAGTTCCAGGAGACTCTAAGAGTTTGGATTCCCTGATCGACCTTCTTGCATGGCGCTTAGAGCGGGGCAAGGGCATTCATAAATTTGACTTCCATTTTCGTCCAGATGGAGACATCTACATCACCAAGAAACATTTATCTCGACTTCGGCAATTTGTTGATGATGTCAATGTTTATTACCTCAAGGACTCAAAGAACTACAGAAGATGGCTTATCGAAGCAGCAACCTTGCCCCCGACCTTTGGGAATGCCGACGGTTACTACCAATTAGAACCGTTTAATGATATCCCCGACAATGGACTATCAAACAAGCCAAAAAAGAGGAAGATATTTTGCACTCTAGGTAGACAGAAATGATTATATTGATGTAAAAAGTGTTCTCGTTTTGGTTTATGAACAGTTCATGGGCTCAGTGACTTAAAATTGGAGCCCATAAGTAATTTCATCAACTTTGCCCAACACCCCTAAAACTAATTGTTGCGCAGAGAACCGGGGATTTTCGGGACTAGAGGAACAAGTAGAATATATTCTCAGTGGTGTGTACAACACTGAGTTACGAAGTAGTAAAGTACCTAGAGGAACAAGTAGAATATACTGGTGTATGTTAGACTAGGTATATGTAGAGTAATGAACAATACTCACTTCTCAGTGGTGTGTACAACACTGAGAGTGAGTCGACAAGAAAACGAATGCATCAGGAAAACACGGTTGCACTTAGTACGACTTAGCCAACTTAAAATTGAAATTGACTTATTTTTTATTCATGTTAAGATAAATAAGGCTTGAAAAGTCAATTAAGAAGGCATTAAGCAGTTTCAATCTACGTAATTAATTATTTTTTTCCAGCTTTTTCCTTACTATCTAAGTGAGTGCCGTGAAACGGAACAAATAGACCACAACATTGAACTTAAACAAATTTTCGAGTTCAACGCTGTTTACACCAAGTTCACACGCCCTTCAACATGCCACGTCACGTGTCATCGTTCACATCAGTGCACAGTCCCTCTCTCTCCGCAACCATGACCACCTCCACGGTAAGTATGGCACTCCGCCTCCATCCTTCCACCCACTTATCAACTCCCTCAGTGGTGCCTTGGCATCAATGACAACAACACCTGGCACTTCGGGCACAAGCCGTAACACGCCACGTCCACCACCGCCATTGTCACCACCACTCCAGCCACCTCAACAATGACAGCCACAACGGCTCATGTCAACACCACCCATGGCCATATCCACTTTGTCACTGCAGCATTGACAGCCACTGTGACCAGACCATCAACAACCACGGCCACCTCAACGACAACAGCTATGCCACCATGGCCACCCCAACAATGACAGCCACCCCTTGAGCCTGGCCCTTGCCCACCACACAGCACATTTGCCTCAACAACCACAGTCACCACAACTATGGCCACCACAAGCACGCATGACCGCTACCACTGCCACGACCATGACACGCGCAACTGCTACCACGCCCACACCCACAACAAGCACAACCGCTGCTGCAGCCACAACGAGCATGACCGCTACCACTGCCACAGCCACAACAAGTGCAACCGCTATCATGGCCACGGCCACGACGAGCACGACCACATAACCACTGCCACAACCTCAACAACCACAGCTACCACACAGGTGGCACCCCATGGCCACAGCCACCATGATCATACCACCAACACACCCACGCTCACCACGGCCATATCACCACCACTACCACTGCAGCAACACGCTCATACACAACAACTGGCTGCGCTCACAATAGCCAGCCTATGGGAACGGCAACGGCAATGGTGCTAGCAGGGACAGCAGGTGCAACTCAGCGTTGCAAGCGCTTTGGTGCGTTGTTGTCAGGGGACCTCTCCCCTTTTCCATTCTTTTCCTTTCCCTCGTTATTATCACTTATATTACATTCATATCACCTTTAGTATTCTGTTCACTTTCCGACGGTTGCGCACACTCCCCGACAATCGCCGCTTCCGCTGATACTCGGCGGCTACCACCGTACCGCCGAGCGTACTTCGGGTCACGCGCGCTAGTCTCGGCTTAGTCAGCCTAAGTCCGGAACACGTATGCCACGTAGTTCCGAGCTAACGCGACCCTGTAGCGTACTTATATACAGCGCCTCCTGGCAAGGGGATCCTTAGACTGTTTCTCTTTGGATCTCCCTTGTCA